>AWUE01015549.1:0-44703 GCA_001974825.2 Corchorus olitorius | reverse complement strand
CGCACGACTGAGCACGTTAGTGTTTCGGGTTTTACTGCCGGAATCATCACCTGCACTGGTTTCAGGTATTACGGTGACGCTGATTGCGCTGGTGAGCTATAGCGCAATGGCGGGGGTGGATTGGTGCCGGCGGTTTGGGAAATCTGGCTTATCTGGAAGGATTCCAGCGCAACCATGGTGACGTCACGCTGGTGGCAACGGTGACCATTTTAATTCATCGTTTTCATTATCCAGTTCTGCGGCGATGTCATTACTTCACTGTTAGATAAACGCTAATAAATACACACAGGAACCACATCATGAAAAAGACACTGACACTGATCGCCGCTGCAACCCTGAGCGCCCTGAGCTTCGCCTCCTGGGCCGACACCCTGACCGTGGGCGCGTCCAACACGCCGCATGCGGAAATTCTGGAGCAGGCGAAGCCGATTCTGGCGAAGCAGGGGATCGACCTGGAGATTAAACCGTTCCAGGACTACATTCTGCCGAACACCGCGCTGGCGGGTCATGACATCGACGCGAACTATTTCCAGCACATTCCTTACCTGAACAGCGTGCTGAAAGATCATGCGGGCGATAAGGACTACGATTTTGTCAGTGCGGGCGCGATCCACATTGAGCCAATCGGCATCTACTCCAAAAAATACAAGTCGCTGAAAGACCTGCCGGAAGGTGGCAAGATCATCATGCGTGACGCGGTTTCTGAAGAGGGCCGTATTCTTTCCATCTTCGAGAAAGAGGGCGTGATCAAGCTGAAGCCGGGCATTGATAAAGTGACCGCGCGCATCAGCGATATCGTCGAAAACCCGAAAAAGCTGCAGTTCACGCCTAACGTGGAAGCGTCTCTGCTGCCGCAGATGTACAACAACGACGAAGGCGCGGCGGTGGTGATCAACGCCAACTACGCGATTGATGCGGGTCTGGACCCGGTTCACGCTCTTATTGACAACCCTGCTTTCGACTCCCAGACCAAGGAAACTTTGACACTTCGTCAGAGCAGTTTTGGCTCTAAATGTGAATTTTCAGAAGATTTTTTGAAAAAAGGTTTGTTGAATAAGCTTATCTATCTATGCATTATGCTAAGCAGGAAATTGCTAATTAACATGGTTTCTTGGATGGTGACTTACATTGCAGTTTCAAAGTCTGGAGTTGTTGAAAGTTTGCTCAGTTGGGCAGAGTTCAAGCACAGCAAAGATCTTAAGAAGACTGATGGGACTAAGTCAGGAAAAGTTCGTGGAATTTCCAAGCTAGAGGATGCTAATGAAGCTGGAACGAGGAATTCTGAGAAATGCACTTTAATTTTGACAGAAGGAGACTCAGCAAAAAGTTTGGCAGTAAGTTTTAACAGCTCAAGTTTCATTTATTGGGATATCTGAGTCCCTTCACATAATGAAAATATTCTAGGATCATTGACTTCCTAATTGATTTAAACTTCATGCAGGTGGCTGGGCTTAGTGTTGTAGGCCGAGATTACTATGGCGTGTTTCCGTTGAGAGGCAAACTTCTCAATGTGAGGGAAGCCAGCCATAAGCAATTAATGGAGAATGCGGAAATACAAAATCTGAAGCGAATTCTTGGACTGCAGCAGGGCAAGGAGTATGCTAATGTCAAATCCTTGAGATATGGGCACTTGATGATTATGACTGACCAGGTTTGGATTTTTGTTCTTGTTATTTTTAAATTAATGTCTTCGTGTAAAAAGCACACAATCAACGTAATGATTCTCTGCATTTTCTCTACCATGGCCTCAGGATCATGATGGCTCCCATATTAAGGGGCTGTTGATCAATTTTATTCATTCCTTCTGGCCATCATTGCTAAAAGTACCATCATTCATGGTTGAGTTTATAACTCCCATTGTGAAGGTTAGTATGTACCCGTCGGACTTGGCTCACTAGATCTTTCTGGTTGAACATCTTCAATAGAGCTTGTTATACTTATTCTTACTCTTTCTGCAGGCTAAGAAAGGTAATAACAAGATATCGTTTTATACCATGCCTGAGTATGAGTCTTGGAAGGAAAGCTTGGGTGGTAATGCAAAGGGCTGGACAATTAAGTACTATAAGGTGTGTGTCTTTGACTCTGTCCATTTATTTATAATTAAGGAAGCAATCAAGCAGTATACATACCAACTGTCTGCTGCTTTGAGATCTTGTGACTTTTCTTTTATAACATTATTGTGTCCATGTAGGGGTTGGGAACAAGCACGTCTGAGGAAGCAAAGGAATATTTTAAAAATCTTGAATATCACAAGAAAGAATTTGTATGGGAAAATGAGCATGATGGTGAAGCAATTGAACTTGCATTTAGTAAGAAGAAGATAGAAGCTAGGAAAAATTGGCTGCGACAATTTGAGGTTTGCAACTGTTACATTTTATATATTAATAAAATGCTCTGATTTTAGTGATCTTAACTGTATAATAATAGCCTCTTGATGGTTTGTTACCTTTTCTGAGCTGCAGTCCGGCACTCACCTTGATCATAATCAGAAGCTCATCAAATATACTGAATTCATTAACAAGGAACTTATTTTGTTTTCCATGGCCGATCTTCAGAGGTCAATTCCTTCTATGGTTGATGGCCTAAAGCCTGGTCAAAGAAAGATTCTTTTCTGTTGTTTCAAGAGGAATTTTGTAAAAGAAGCAAAGGTGGCTCAATTTTCAGGTTATGTTTCAGAGCACTCTGCTTACCATCATGGTGAGCAGAGTCTTTGTAGTACCATTATTGGAATGGCACAAGATTTTGTGGGCAGTAACAACATAAACCTTCTCCGTCCAAACGGTCAATTTGGCTCTCGTAATCTTGTATGTTGAAGTTCTTCTTGGTTGCTAAAATTGAATCAAGCTCAGATAATCAGAGCACAATTTTTATCATTTGTTCTTGCACTGATGCATAATCTGTTGTGTTAATACATCGCAGGGTGGCAAAGATGCTGCAAGTCCTAGGTACATCTTTACCAATCTCTCCCCCATTACTAGATATCTGTTCCCCAAGGGTGATGATGGGCTTCTTGACTACCTGAATGAAGATGGTCAATCCATTGAGCCAACCTGGTAAATTTAAATTTACAGTTCCAAATGCCTTAACTTTTGAGACTGTATGCCTGTAAAACTAATGTCTTTCTTTTGGTATTTAGGTATGTGCCTATTATACCAACGGTTCTTGTCAATGGAAGTGAAGGAATCGGGACTGGGTGGAGCTCTTACATTCCAAACTATAACCCAAGAGACATTATTGCAAATATTAGGCACTTGTTGAATGGTGAACCAATGGAGCCCATGCATCCATGGTACAGAAAATTCAAAGGGACTATTGAGAAAACTACATCAAAGGAAGCTGGTGTCACCTACACTGTCTCTGGAATAATAGAGGAGGTTGATGAGACCACACTCAGTATAACAGAGCTACCAATCCGTAGATGGACACAAGATTATAAGGAATTTTTGGAAGCTATCTTAATGGGAAATGATGCTTTCATCACGGTAATTCCTGCTATTCCACATGTTTTTTTTTTCTATACTTAGCTTTTGTCTCATAGATTAGTGTACTGGTTGCAGGATTATAAACAATACAGTACCGATTTATCGGTAAAATTTGAAGTTACACTGACTAAGGAGAACATGATGATGGCCAAGCAAGAGGGTTTGCTGAAGAAGTTTAAGCTGACAACAACAATTAGCACAAGTAACATGCACCTTTTTGATTCCAGGGGCACAATTAAGAAATATGACACCCCAGAGCAAAGTACGTGCAAAGTATTGCAATTTTGGAGTAGCTTAAAGCTGATTTTATGTTGCATTACCATATATGTTACCACTGTTCTTACTGCTTAATATGTCTAAATGCAGTCCTTGAGGAATTTTTTCACTTAAGGCTGGAATTTTATGAGAAAAGAAAGGTAAGGTCCCTTGAGGCTCTTGGAATTATTCAAGGTCATCATCATCATCTATTTTATCTTTTTTTTTTTACTTTTTTTATTTGGACAGAGAACTAAATTTGTTATATGATGCAGAAATTTCTACTTGAAAATCTTGAAATGGAGTTGTTGAAAATGGATAACAAAGTCAGGTTTATCCTTGGAGTTGTAAAGGGTGAAATCATTGTTAGTAACAGGAAGAGAGCCGACCTTTTCCTTGAGCTTCAAGAGAAAGGTTTTACTCCGTTTCCAAAGAAGTCTAAATCTGCTGAAGTATCTGTGGCTGGGGCTACTGATGATGTGGAGGAAACTGAGAACTCTGAGGTTGGTGTCAAAGAAGTACAAGTTTCTGATTATGACTATCTGTTGTCCATGGCAATTGGAACTCTGACCCTCGAGAAGGTCCAAGAGCTTTGTGCTGAAAGGGATAAAATCCAGAATGATGTCGAAGAGGTGAGAAAAGCCACTCCAAAGTCTTTATGGCTGAAGGATCTTGATGATCTTGAGATTCAACTTGAGGTATGAACCAGAAACTAGTTGTGTGTTCTATTGAGTATGCTTGTGCAATCAATGTTCTCATAGTTGTGCTTTTTCTATTATCAGGAGCAAGATAAGGAGGATGAAAAGGCTTTTCTGGAAGAGGAAGCAGATGTGGCTAAACGCAAAGGGAAGGGTGAAGCCGGAAAGAGGGTTCAGAGACAAGCGCCTAAAAATGCAAGGAAGATAAATAAGAAAGAAACAACTTCAGAAGCTGCTGCAGAAGCCATGGAATTTGCAACTAGTTCAGCAATGGAAACAGGTGATCTTGTGATTCTGTCTAGTATCTCTTTCGGGAAGTTTGTTTTTCTTCACCGTCTTGTAGTATTTTGTTTCTTGTTTTGGTGAGAAACTGAGAATTGATTATTGTTTCTATTTGGTTCACCAGAGAATGTTGCTCCTGTGGTGAAGCCCAAAGGACAGGGTGGTTCAAGGAAGGCTAAGAAGGTCTTGTTCTTTTTCTTCTCTGGATGATAAATGTAGATTGTTATGTTTCATTTCATGACTGATTACGATTACTTTCATGTTTGTTGGCAGGTTGTCAGTGATGATGAGGACGATGAGGACTTTCCAGACCTAAGGGAGAGAATTGCCAAGCTTAATTCTTCTACTGATAATTCGACTGGTACGTTTGTCATGGTTAGCTAGTTCTATGTTTTATCAGAGAAGAAGACCATAGTATCTGATATAGGTGTACCATTTAAGTTGAACATCCAACATGTTCCTATAAATTCACCGAAGTCACATATATTTGATAAGAGAGAATTTTATAAGTTCTCTATTTCTATATAAAGATGTTTTTTATGTGTTTATAGTAAATACAAAAAGCAGAAGATGATTTGCCTATGAATGATGAATTCACTTTTCTTTTCTTATTCTCACAGCTATGGAAACTGAAAAGCCCCAAGAACCAGCTGGGAAGAAACAACCTACCAAAAGGGCTGCTGCTACTCGGAAGAAGCCAGCTGCATCCCTTTCGGCTATTTCGGAGAGCATCAGTGAAATTGACATCAATGATGAAGACTCAGAAGTAATAGAGGTAGCAGCACCAGAAGCAGGAAAGAAGGGAGGAAGAAAAGCCGCTGCAAATTCGAAAGCAGCTAAGCCGCCTGCAGCAGCAAAGAAGAGAGGGCCTGCAGCCAGCAAGCAGTCCCAGCAGAAGCTTTTGACAGAAATGCTGAAGCCTGCAGAAAATTCAGGTATTTCGCCCGAGAAGAAAGTGAGGAAGATGAGGGCATCCCCATTTAACAAGAAAAGTGGTTCTGTCTTAGGCAGAGTTGGCATTAGCAAGATTGAAGCAATTGATAGTGATGATACTTCTGCATCTGGTTCTTCTCCTATGTCTGAAAACAGTCCAAACAGTGAAGAAGTGTCTGTGGTTATCCCGGCAAGAGCCAGACCTCAAAGGGCGAACCGCAAGCAGACAACTTATGTCCTTAGTGATTCTGAGACCGACAATGCTAGTGATGATGACTTTGAGTCCGACAATGCTAGTGATGATGAAGATTTCTAAAATCTTTAATGTTTTCTTCCTCTTGAGGAACACTTTAGTTTTAGTAGTAATACTCTAGAACTGGATATTCGAATGGGAAAGGGCTTGTTTCCCCTTGGCATTATTTTAGCTTTGATGCTTGAAAGTTGGTAAAACCTGAGAGCATGTAAATGATTATGCTGTAGCCTATATAGGCTTTTGAATCTAACTTCACTTTGATCTGGTGTCAAGGAATGTTTGAACGCACTTCTCTTTGAATCTCTCACTCACTTTCTCAGGTTCTCAATAACAAGCGGGCCTTAATGGGCTTGGGCCGCGTCTTGGGTAAGGAATTTAAAATTAATTGGGCCTTAGCTAAAATATAAATGCTAAATAAATAATTAAATTCACCGTGGCATTTTAGAAAAAAAACATTTAAATAAATAAAAAATTCATAATGTGAAAACAAATTTAATTTATCAATCAAAACAAGAAAAAAAAACATTTAAATTTATTGTGTTGCCGCCTTTCTTTTTATGATTTGCAAAATTTCCCGCGCATCAAAAAAAGTGAAGTATATATACAATGTCCGGAAAATCTCACTCGCACCGTTTCACTGAGTCAGTAGTTCATAATCCACGCGCGCGAGTCTTGACTCAGTTCTCCTTTCTCCCGAAACAGTTTCAAAACACTTCCGATTCTGCAAACGAGGCATGGCCGGTCAATCCGACCCTCACATCTCTCTCCTCTCTGCCCAGGAGGTTTCCTTCTCTTCTCCCTTTAGTACTTTTGACCGTCGTCGTTTTTAGAATTTGCTTTTGTCGGTGATTTTTACTTTTGTTTGTTTGGTTAATGAATCAGGTGGAGTTTATGGCGGAAGATGAGCTGATTGAGATTGTTCCGAATATGCGAATGGATTCTCTCAATTTCATCTGTGTAATCTTCAATTCTTTTTTCACTTTTATTTTTATTTTTTTCATTTGTAAAGAGTTTTGTTGATTTGTTTTGGATTCTGATGAAATGATAGGGTGATTTTGGCCCCTTTTTACCTCAAATAGCGACCGAGGTACCGCTATGGCTCGCCGTAGCTTTAAAGAAGAGAGGGAAATGCGCGATTCGGCCTCCTCAGTGGATGTCAGTTGGTAAGTTTTTTTCATTTTTTGCTGCCGAAATTGAATTAAGTTATACTTTGTTTGTTTTGAAGTCATGTGGAATGTTTCAATTCTTCATTAGGGAAAGGGTTTATTTTGGATTTTCAGTAAAGTGATGCAAGGAAACAACCACTTGAATACATTGTTACTAGGATTTTTGTTTACCATCTGTTCCCCTGAATTAACCTAATAGAGTCTGTTTTTAGTGGTGTTAATGGGTTAAGGTGTTTGAGGAAATTCGCAAATGGATGTTTATTAAGGGTCCATTCATCGCGATGTTGATTTTAGACTTCGTTCTACTTGGGAACATGTTTGTTTGAATTGGGCTTGGTAGTGTTATTACATCCTAGGTAATTGATAGGATTTATTCTGGGTTATTGTTGTGCCATATTAATGTTTCTTCTGAATTTTTGTTGTGGGCTAGAAAATTTGACACGGATTTTGGAAGGAGAACGAGACTCACAAGGTGCATTTCAGGCACTGCCATTTCATTATGTGGAGATATCTACACTTCTATTTGACCAGTGAGTCTTGCTATAACTTTTTTCTTACTGTTACTAGGTTTAACATAAGAAGAACCTAATGTAGCTTGCTATTTTTGTGGATGGCAGTGCGCGTGATGACATTCCTGACATGTATATGGTGAGTTTGAGGATTCTTTAACTGTGTTGTTGGTGTCAATTTGATTTCTGCAAGTAGTTATTTTTGGATCCAATTTACAGGTGAGGTCTCTTGTTGAAGACATAAGGGATGTACGAGTTCATAAAGTTGAGACTAGTTTGGAGAAGTTCAGTGGGACATCTGCAGTGAAAGTACGCTCTTTTGCCACCTTTTGAATTGTTGATTGATACTTATTACCATAAAGTGTCATTGAATAAAATACGAAATGATTGGTATGAAGTAGTTAAAAAGAACATGTTTTTAGTCAAATATAATCTACATTAGTAAGGGTAGTCTTCTTTTTAATCTTATGATCCTTATTCAGTGTTGCATGTATGCATGTATGGGTGCAAAGGAAGAAATGCACAAATTTTCAGTAAAATTTAGATAATGTTCTGTTTTGCCACTTTTCTTATGAGCAAAAAGCTGCAAATCTCTGACTTAATTGTTTCTTTTGCACTCACTGAACTTCAATTTCCCCTGCTGCTTGAGAAAGGGTGAAGTAAACCTGCAAATGGCAGCAAAAAGGCATGCAGTGTGTTCTGTGTATTCCATTTTGGGAAGGTTGTTGATTTTCTTGGGATGGTTTTGTTGAAAGCATAGCTTAGTAAAGTATGCTTCTGTAATTTGAATTTTGCAAGCTTAATCTTCTATGGAGTGTATTGGCATTGGGGATATATGCTTCTTTTGGGTTTTTGATAGAGTTTTAGAGCATTCCTTTGTGAGTTGGTTTCCTTGCAAGGGAGATAAGATTGGGCCATGTACGAAGGGGTTTGGAGGGGGGTGGTATGGAAAATGAACAAATTTTAGGCACACTGAATTACTAATTTGTATTTTACTTACGATGCTGTAGGCGATCTAGATAAATGATCCTTATTAAACTTCCTTCAAAGTTATTTTTGTATTCTTGATTTCTTTGCCTCTAATATCTTGAAATTGGTCAGATTCCAAATTTATCAGCTATGGAGGTGAACATAATTCGTCCTTTTGTTGGGAGGGCACTACAGGCATTTTATAAGCATGATAATCCAGAGAAAATTCCAGATGTGGATAGAGCATCTAGTGGGCAGACCCGAGTACCTAATAATGAGCCAAGAGTATGTTCTAGTCTGCTATTGCCTATTTCTTATCTAATGGTTATTACACTAAATAGTTAATGGTTCGACCAGTGGTCTGCATATAATTTGTGCAAAGATTTTTATTTCTTGCCTCCTTTTTTCGGTTTCTGGTTATGTTAGGAAGACATGTCTGAGGGTGGCAAAATTGTTCCCTGGATGATCATTTATAGTAAGAATATTCAACTAGATCAGGCTTCTAAAGTAATATTTTTTGCTTTACAGCGGCCACTGAGGAGATAAGAAGCCATTTTGGTCTTTGTTTCCTTTTCGGTATTGAAATGGGAAACTCCAGCCAGCCAACAGTGAAGGTACTTCTGTTCCTTTGAAATACTTTTGGGAGAATCTACTTGGTGCCTTCTTTGTCGTTGTGGTCCTTTTGTTTTGGATCCTTGTTTAATGTATTGTAATAGTCAGTAAAGTTTCTCTCATATCCACAAAGCTGTGTGAAGACCTGAATACAAATGGATTGCACTATGGGGGATCTAAATCTTGTCAACCAAAACAGCATTTCTACTGCATATCTTAAAAGCCTTCTATATCTCTTCCATATTTATCTTTGGGCCTGGGCTTGATAGTAGTGGCTGTTGCATGAGATAAGAATGCAATGCTAAACTAGGAATATGGCATGTTGTTTATCATAGGGATGTTGATATGATTTTTGAGAGAAAAAATATAGTATAGCATGGGGACTAATGCATTTGGAGGTGGCACCAACATAACAGTCGCCTATAATGTCCTGGTCATGAACAAGGAGCAACACACAAAGATACAGGAGTCACTCATGCTAACCAGAATCTCTGTTAAGATGATCCTAAAACATGATTACTGACAATTTGAAGGAAGATTTGGCTCTTTAGAGCTGAACGGTGGAAACTGAAAAGTGATTCATGTATGTATCCAAGACTCTCACATTTATTTTGAGTTTTCATATTATGTATTTCCATTGTTGATGGACCATGGACAGCTCCTGATTGATTATGTATTCCCTTGTGCTGGGTGTTATTTCAAATGAATTACAATATGCGCATCAATGATTGTTCTATTGTTGTCTAGGAGCTTTCCTTGCTCTCAACTACACATTCGGGAGAGATCTCCTTTTCATCTTAAATACTAGAATAGACATTTTAAAATAGCATTTTGATTTGTTTAATATCTTAGATTAGCATTGTGAAGCTGTTTGGATATATACAATAGCTTGAAGTTTCTAAGAAGTGGTCCAAGGCATATTCCTTGTCTCCATTACATCCAATGTGCCAAATGTCTATCCTCTATGCCAGAAGTCATAAAAGAGAATCCATCTTGATGTTGTAAAAGATGGAGACTGAAGAGAGAGGTCTGGATATAATAGTCCTAAGGCAGATAGAAAACTCCAGAAAAGTATCTTATGTTCCCTTGTCTGACCCACCCTAACTTATGGGGATATTAAAGTAGTGTTTAATTGCACATGCTATGGGTCCTCTAGCTTTGTGTCTTCTCTGTCAACTTAACAAAATAATTATAAACAAAGGAAAGATGGTTATCATCTGCAGCCTCCTAGGAAAGCAAAATATCAATTACTATATTTTAAGAACACAGGTGAAAAATTAAAGGAATGAATCTTATCTTACCATGATTTTTAATTCGACTGAGTTGTGAGTTTGAGGATGTGTCATAGACTGAGCTTACTTTGTTTTCAAATTCTTGGCCATTCATTGTAATTAAGAGATCCAGGAGAAATATTGTTACCTGAACTTCAGATAATTTATTTGTTTTCCATCACATGTGGTTTAATTCTAAACTATTATTGCTTTGGTGTAACTTTTTTGTCTGTTCGAATCTGTGTCTCTTTACTTTATGTTTTAGTTGACCTTCTAAAGTCTCTTTGCTATTTGTATCTTAGCATGGACAATATATTTCTGAATCATAAAAAAGGTTTCTATATCGAATCTAGCTGCCATAACCTGCATTTTGCTTGCACATTTGCAAGTCGTTAAGGTTGTAATTCATGTCATTTCATTTGGTACAAAAAATTAGTTTCTGTTGAACTTTAGCTGTCTTTGTATCCCTTTCTGGATGAATTATTCGATACCCCTTTAAGATCTGCTTTTTTATGCAATTATTAGATTCCCTTTGGAAGGAGATTCACCATTTGGTGCAGGTATGATTACCAGCAATATTGAAAGAAGCCGGCAGCTTATAATCATTAACTGTAGAATAATGAAAGATCTGTCTGTGAGCTGCATATGCATTTTCAAATGGTTGTTTTTTCTGGTTTCTTTTGTAAGGAGCAGGCAGTTGAATAGTTGATGGATGAATGCGATTTTGAGAGGGTGCCGGTGACTCAAGCAGCATAAACATCAACTTGCATTGGCCCTAGGTCAGTTTGAAATTAAACCTTAACCGTTGAATGATTGATGTTAGTTGCAGCTTACTTGGGTGCTTTAGCCTTTTTGTTGATCATAATAATTATGGTAAGATAGAGATTAGAGAGCTAGCAAGTTTGAAGTGTGGTGTGATGTAGATTAAACCTAATTCTTGGCTTGGTAGGTTAGTCTCCTAACTCGCATGATCCAACCAAAATACTTTATTGAAACTTTACATTAGTGGGGATGTGATGATGATCCAACAGTGGGAAAAAAAAAGAGATTAACTTTCCTAATTTTTGAATCTAAAAAAATTTGTTTGATAATACAAACAAAAGCAGTGGTATTATAATATCTCTTTGTCTAGCAAAATATGGGCATATTTATACTTAACATGAACCTTTTTATTTGTCTCTAGTGTAGGTAGAGATCAAAAGGATGTAAAATATGTCTTTAAAGTTTTTAAAATCCAATTCAAGATTGCTTCTCTTCCTACAATTGGAGCAGCAGAGGCAAATTTTGTGGTAACTTAAGTAGCATATTGGGAAATGACAAAGAGAGAGTCCAAAGCGTCATTGATTATTTGAATAAGAGACACATAAATTTTATCCTTGAGATTAACATTATTTAGGATTTGAACCATTTACCTATTTGATTGGGGTAGGTACATTGATTTATAGGAATTTACTTGCTCGATTTCATGGTACAACCAAGAAGGCATTACTTTATTGATTTACTTTGGCATAACAATATTGTTTAGGCAGGTTCAAAATTTTCTCTTTGTGGACCAATCCAAAAGGAAGGGTTAGAACTTAGAACTTAGAACTTGGAAAAAACTATTGACCAAGAAATAGGCTTAGTTTTGGTATATGAGCACCAAAGGAGACTGGGGAATATATAGCAATAATGATTCAATATATAGTTACTTTGAAGAGTTATTTTGGTTTCTGGCAAGCAAAATTAACATTAACATATAAATAACAACCAAAATCTCTTAGAACATGGTTTAAGGGCTGAGGTTAGCATCTTAATTGTGTTTAAAGTTTGTGATTTTTCTAAGATCTTATGACATTATATGCTTGAATTTTGTGGAGATTTGAAGAGTACATAGAGATCTTGTTCAATTTGCCCTTCTTGTTTAAAACATGGAGATTGGAGTTAACTAGGGAGAGTTAGTGTTTTCGAAGTCAAGACTTTTTTTTGGTTTATATATGATACACCGGCGGTGAAGTTTAGCAGACTGTACAAACGGGTCTTGAAGGGTGACATGTGTCATTTACGGACTAAATTGAAATATTTTTTTTATGAATTTTAACCTCTAACCATGAATTTCCATTGCCATTTCATTTTAGGTAAACCAGTATGTTTATGGATTGCCTTATTATGGCATCCTTTTTTACAAGCCCATGACAATGGCCCATGAGAGAATTTCTTACATTTTTTCCCTTTCGTTTAACTTTAACTTTTCTCTGTCGTAATTGGCCGACCAATCTTTAAAGCATGAGCCTTTGTTTTGTCAAACTTGGAGCCTATGATTGATTTCCTAAGTGGCAAGCTCTTGTCTTCTTCTCTTTCTTTAATTCTCAAAAGATACTGCCCGGAAAGCTCACCAAGCAGCGCGCGTGGTCCCTCTTCCACGGCCACCCCCGCTCCCCGGGCGTTTTGCGCGTTTTCTTATTATTTAATGTCCATTTTGCCCTCTCAACTTTATCGAATTGGCCATTGGGGATTTTTTTGCTGAACTCTTTTTTTTTACCTTATATCCCCTTTGATTAGAAAATTTGGGATAATATCTCCTTTATCGTAATCGTCGTTAGTCACGTATTCTCTCATGACTAAACATATATCAGATTAGGGGATAAAATGTCTTGATTTTGCAAGTTTAAGGGAGAAAATTGACAAATTAAATGACCCATTGAACTTTTAATTTATCAATTTCTCTCCTTTAACTTGTAAAATCAAGATATTTTGTCTCCTAACATAACGTCCATTTAGTCACATAAGTAATGGTCGTGAAGAAGATAGGAACATTATTCCGATTTTCCAAATTAAGGGGAGACATGGAGTCGAAAAAAAGTTAAAGGGGACAAACTACAAAGTGTCTATTTTGACAAGGGACAAAGTGGACTTTAAGCCTATTGCTTAATCACCTCCCCCACTTGGCACTTCTTTAGTAAATAAAATTATTAATCATGAGTTTGATGGCTAATCATCATGATTTCTATAAACTAATTAAGCATTATGTGAATTTTTTAATATGTTTTGACTATATTAATCTGAATGCTAATTATAATTAAGAAAATAATCTTGGTTCCGTTAGGTTGAAGTAATAAGTTATATAAAAAAAGCTTAAGTTCTTATAAGATTAATGTGAATCATTCAAAGTTCAAACTTCAATTTTGATTTTATTGGGAAGGATTCAATTGACAAATTTAAAACTATTTGTTTTTTTCTTTATCAATTACTTGAAATAAAATATGAGCTCTGATGATTGATCCCTGATTTGTTGTTAAAATGAATTTTACGCAAATGATAGTCTAAGATCCTCATGTGAGGATTTAATCGAAAAGAGCTTTTAAAAGCCAACTCATGAGTCAATAATTGACGTAAGAGTTTGGTCTTCTTGTAGCTCACGTCATTTTTCATCTAGGATTTATTTATTTAAAAATTAGTTAATATAGGCACATTTTTCTTTTTAAAAAAGTTTTGTTTATGTTCCGTTCCATTGTTCAAGTTGCATGGTGACTTGGCCCCCAAGCCAATTTTTTTATTCTCTTATTCAAAATTATTATTTTGCCCCCCATTTTAATTTTCCTTTTTAGGGGGCTATAACTAAAGAAAATTAAATTAAAACTAAATTGGATAAAGTTATTCATAATTAATCTTGACTTTCGGGTTGTTGACTTCTTGTTGATACTACTAGTTGTTAGGTACGTTTAAAATTTTAATTCTTGAAAAGTACCTCTACTAGTTTTTGGTTGGAGTTTCAATTATTAATTGCATCCATATTAAGGGAGTATTTATAGGACACTTTTAAATGAGTTCATTATTGAAAATATGCAATTAAACCGTTAAATAATAATTTTTCAAAAAAAAAAAACCGTAAAATAATAGGAGGGAAAAAAGAGTGTGTACGATTGGAAAATTTATTAGAATTCTAATCTTTAACTTAATGATTGCTTTTTCTAATTATTTTCATTTGTTTGAAGCGAAATTAAAGTTTTTCATTAAGGGTAATTAGTACTATTGAATTTAATTTTTGTTATAACGATTTAAATTTGAAGATCTAATTTGCTTTTAAAGATTTCTTATTCCGTTTTGAATTTATCATTTAGGTTGCGTTGGTTTGTGGAAAGTAGTGGGAAAGTGTGATAAGTTAGATAGGGAAAATAATTTTCCCATATTTGGTTGGAGGAATCTAATTTTAGGTGGAAATATCATTCCCACCACTTTCCCACGGAATGATATTTCCATCTAAAAGAGTGGGAAAGTTCACTTTCCCAGGAAAGTGTTACTCTTTTTCCCTTATCTTTCTCTTATATTCTCAAAATTTAATAACTTTCCCATGTTAACCAAACATGGTAATCCTATTCCCACAAAAATAAAAAATTATACTTTCCTACTAAAATAACATTCCTAGGAAAATAGTGTGAATGACATTCTCACATGATACCTAAGATACCACGAACCAAACATAACCTTAAATATAATTCATTTAATCATCATGCCATAAGTAGAATGAAATAAACTTTAAAAACGCAATACAATGCGACTCTGATTAATTGTGAGTGAACATGACTATATATCAGGATTTATAATATTTACTCCCTCTGTCCCATAATATAAACCCCTTTAAACTATATCATCAAGATTAAAAAAATTAGTTAGGACACAAAATTTTATGTATTTTTACCTTTATTTTCTATTTTTACCCTTATCTTCTTCTCCGCTAATTCTCTCTCCTCCTACTAACTCTCTTAACTACCAAGGATAGTTTTGGAAATAGCTAATAAATAAGCATTGGGTTTAATAAAGGGACTTATAAATTGAGAAAAAAAAGTTTTTAAAAAAGGACTTCTATAATAGGACAGAGGGAGTATTTACAATGAAAGAATGATATATCGTTCTTTTTTATATATATTTTTTCTTTTTAAAAAATTTTACAGTGGTTTACCTAATATGATTTTTTATATATATATTAAAATAAAATTAAACAAGAGGATTTTTTTTCTTTAAATTAAATACAATAGCCACTCGAGAAACACATTTTTAACATACATAAAAAAATTAAAAGTTTTTTCTGCCAAAAAAAAAGAAAAAAAGTTTTATTTTCCTCCAACAAAAAAGAAAGTGAATTTTCTTTCTTCTTATTGTTAATTGTTATAAAAAACCAGTAAAGCTCCCATTCTATTAATTCGTCTAGTTACAACGATTTTTCTTAATTCCATATTTTGTTACAAAAATCAATTTTTAATTGAACCATCCTTCAATTACGTCCACATACAAATCCAAACTTTTCCCACCTTATCCAAAACCCAAAAAATCCCTCGTGATTTCCGTTAATTAAAAAACGCCCCAAAAAAGCTGGAACCAAAATTTTTCACTTCTGTCATAACAAAAAATCCCCAAGCCCATTTTCGTCATTTCAACACTTCCTCCATTTTTTTTTTATTCCCCAAAGCTCTTCCTTTTTCTTCTTCTCTTCTTCATTTAGCTTTCGTCTTCCTTCTTCCTTCCCTCTGTAATTCATTTTTCTTTCTTTCCTTTCTTCTTCCCTTGCTCTTTCCCCTTTCCCTCCCTTTAATAAAAATCCCCCCTAAGATTTAATTTAATTACGAAAACGCCCCCTGTTTTTTTTATGGTTGGTGTTGAATTGTAAGGAGGGAACGGGGAAAATTCCGAGCGGAGACGGCGGTGGTGTTTGTGGTTGTTGGTGGTGGCGATGATGGAGTGCAGCGTTTGGGTGGCCGCAGGGGATCATAAAAATAATAATTCTAATAGTATTATTATTAATAATAGCAATAACAGTAATAATAATTTGTGGGGGTTTAGCCATGAAAGCGAGCATGATTTGGCTTTAATGGTTAGCGATTTTTTGGAAAATAACTGTGGAAGCGCCGGCGCCGATTCTTGGTGTAGTAGCGATAGCGAGTCTGGTTTCTCCGATCTTCTTCACCTCGCCGATAAGATCTCCGTTAGTATTTTTTACCATTTCTCTCATTTCTTTATTTTTTTTTCCTTCAGGAAAGTCTTTGTTTTTGTTAATTTTGATTGTTTGAGGAATTTTGAGGTTTTTCTTTGTTTTCTTTGATTGGGTATTTCTAAATTTTATGTTCTTTCTCATATGGGGTTTCTGGGTTTTGGCTTTTATCTTTTATATATGTATAAGAACTAGTTTTCAAATTTAAGGCTTGAATTAAGTCTGGGCATTTAATTTGATATTCTTTGCCTTTGCCTTTGCTTTTGCCTAAGATAAAACAGAGGGGCTGAGTTTGCAATGAAATTTTCTTGTCAATTCTTTTATGCTGCAAAATGGCTTCTTAACTTGACCTATGCAAATTGTCAAAGAAATCAACTTTTCGTTAATGGAGAAAATTGTTTGCTTTTATCTTCATACTGTGTTGATGCTCTGCCATGGCTTAAGGAACCAAACCATGATCTGCAGCTTGAATTATGAAGCTTTGTGATTATCTTACTGTCAAAATTACTTCTTCTACTCCTGCATAAAACATGCTAATTCATTCATTAGAAACTCTTGTGTTGTCATTTGTTTTACCCAAAATATACTTATATTCTTAAGTTTCCTTACAAATCCGTGGAAATTTCATTCTTTTTTTTTTAATCTGGTTCAGCTCTATATGGTTTTGAATTTCATATCAAAAGCACTTATATTAATCTAAATTCATTTTGCTCTGTCATGTTGCAGTACTCTAAGCACTCTGTAGGTCAATATGAGATTGACTTGTTGTCTGTGGTTCATTCGCTTATATTATCTATGAGTGAGATGGACCTACATTTTGTGAAGTCGGGTGCTTGTAATGCCAGCTGCATCAGGTTCTTACTGGTAAAGATGTTGAGGCTTTCTGGCTATGATGCTGCAGTTTGTGCGTCAAGGTGGCAGGGTAGTGGCAAAGTTCCTGGAGGTATGCCTTTAGCCTCGGAAATTTGAATCCTACTTTTTGCAAGATCCTTTAGGTTCTGTGGTTTTATGCTCTTCATGGATCATTTGATGATTGAACTTGTTGATTAGAAACAAAAGGAGACCTTTTTTTTGAGCAGTTTTCTTTCATGTTCTAAAGTCGCCATTTGAAGTTTGAATTGTCCTATTACTGTTCCTCCCATTTCTCCCTCCCCCATCCGTTCTCTGGGTATATTGTGTGCTTGAATATGAGTGGGTTTGTGTTGTTACTTGTTATGTTGCAACTGTTACCCATGTTGCGTGCGTTATAGAGTTCTTAGCTACTATTCATGATAAGCGTGTTTCACTACTATTCTATTGCATACTGTTTAAACAGTTATAAACTATATTTGTGATAGTTTTGTCTCTCTAAAATTGCAAGGGCAACTGAGGTGCATGTCATTCCCTAGGTTTCCTCCCTTTAGCGAACTGTATTCATTTACAAACTAATCAGTAAAACTACATGGTTTTTTGATAAAACTATCTGCGATGTATATGCAGGTGATCATGAATATATTGATGTGATCAATTACAACAACGGAAGTTCTGAGCGCTTGATTATTGATATTGACTTCCGTAGCCACTTTGAGATAGCTAGAGCAGTTGATTCTTATGATCGAATATTGAATTCACTTCCAGTTGTTTATGTGGGCTCATTGACTAGGTTGAAACAATTGCTTCAACTCATGGTTGAAGCTGCAAGGTCATCTCTTAAGCAAAACTCAATGCCTTTTCCACCATGGAGATCTCTTGCGTATTTGCAAGCAAAGTGGCAGTCACCCTACCAGAGACAATTTGCTCCCGATGAACACAGTATTAGTGGTAATGTTTCTTTTGACCATAAACAGTGCAATGGTCATTTAAGAGGGTTGCAGTCTTCACTTCAATCTGAACTAGAAGCAGAGCGACTGTTGAAGCCCATGAACTTTGATAGTCACCGGAGATTGAAGCTTGACCGGCGGAGGCACTCTTCATTCAGAGCTCTTTGACCATGTATAGGTTTTGATCTGGAAGATGCAAGAACTTTTTGTGAGAGATTAATTGTATTGCGGCGGCTTTTTCCTTTTAGCAATTTTTTTTACATGATGGTGAATAAGTATGGACCGGAACCAGAATGAAGGGCAGGTTCGTATAGCTGACAGTGAAGACAATAACACGTATATCTTGTTGTTGAGGCATTTTCTTTTCTCATCTCGAGTTGGGAAGCTGGACGTTTCTCTTTGAATTTTTTATGCACGGTTGAGTGATGGTACCAGGTAATGATAACTGCAGAATTGTTCCGTCCGAAACAGCTCCTAAGGTCTTCTACACAACGTGCATCATCTTATAGGTTGTTATTTATTCTCTTTTTTTCCTTTAAATTATAGTGAATGTGATCCTTGCCTCTTGTTTTTTTGGGGCTGGGGAAAATTTTTTGTCAAGAATTTTCAATCCTTCTTATCATTATGTTATTTAATCGTGGAAAATGTGGAAGTCAAGAATATATGCTTTTGGATTACAAATATACATAAAATGAATAGAATATTAGTTGCTTTTGTTACATCTTCTGATGATTCTTCTGTCTTGTACTTGTACCCATTTTGTTTGCAGTCAAAGGAAAGAAAATTTTCAAGTCTTAAAGCAGAATATATGCCTCTGTCTTTCTCTAAACACCATTGCTTTTGATTGATTAATTTGCCTGGCACTTATAAAAGTGCAAAGCTGAATAGAATTTGTTTGAAGGAATGATGATGTTATAAGCGTATCTTGATTTATGATTAATTAAACCTTAATTATCGGCTCGACCGAGTTTCTTAATGAACATTAATCAATGTTTAGTTAGTGTTATCTCTTATATATATTGATTAATGTTATCATGATGAGAGTTAGACACCAAGTAATTAGCTGGCAGAAGATTGTATTAAGTTATGAATTTTTGGAAATCATGTGGGATTTGAGAGACAATTATTGAGGGGATTGTCAACTACTAGGAAGACCAATATTTCTTGTCATAATGGAGTCCTCATTTGACCTCAGGCACACAACTGGTGTCATAATGGAGTCCTCATTTGACCTCAGGCACACAACTGGTGTCATAATGGAGTCCTCATTTGACCTCAGGCACACAACTGGTGTGATATATAGTACTTGAGAAATTATTAGGTGGGACGGACCCATCACATCATCAATGGAACTAACTAATAGAATTTTGTCATGTCAAATGAACTCTTTAAATTTAGGCATGATTTTAGGCTAAAATTTAACCCCTTTTAAAATAAACCCTATAAAGAATAAGTCCCCAAATTTGTGATTTTATTGGGACCTAATAATTTCTCATAGTACTTCAAACACTATTCTCTTTTTTGTGTATCTTACTAGGAAAATTATCTGAAATGATTTCATGTTTTAGTGGATCTATAACATATTCTTTTGTCTTACATGAGGGGAGGGGGAGAGTGGGGTTTGAACTTTGAAGGTGAACTTTCTATCCTCTGACCACTAGACCAAGAAATGGAGTTCAAAATTTACATTTTCCTATATAGTTATATCACTTTAATTTCCTAAAGAATAAAAAGACACCCTCAACTAATTACTTACAACAACTAATTAAAAGTTAAAAATTTTCAAAAAAGTTAAATGCTAATTACTTACCATGATCGGGACATGAAACAAGACTCCAATATGCAAATGGAATAGGAAGATTTGTTGCAATCTACTACAATAATTTTCAATATTATTGATGTAATTTCATAATTAAAATTACATGTTTTCTCCCCCCCCCCGAAAAAAAAAAGAGGCAAATTGCTTGGTGCAACCCTCGTAATAATAATAATAATATAATAATATAATAATAATTGTAGGTGTAATGATAATTTAATTTGGATTATACTACTGGATTATGATTAAGGATCAGCTAACTGGTGCATCCATGCACCAATTAGACATAAAACCCAAGAGAATAAATCTCATTGATATATTTAAAAAATCTAATGATTGCATAAAAGATAGGTATAGAATTCCTGAATAATGATTGTTCATAAAAAAGAGAATTTGTATGTCAAAATTACCCTTATGCCAAAATAAAAGATGAAAAATTATTATGATTAGTTTTTTAAATTAAGAAAAATTTTAAAAAATAGTTTATAATATTTTCTAAAACCTTAATAGGGTATCAAAATTTAAAATTTACCCTTTAAAAAATTATAACATTTCTAGTTTGGGCTAAATCTTATTAAAATTGTTTATATATTTTCTTTCTAAAACCCTAAGATAATGGGTCTCAAAATTTAAGATTTACCCTTAAAATTTGGGATAAAATTTTATTTGGGGTTAAACTTGTTGAAAAGTATTCAAATATTTTCAAAAAATAAAACTTTTATAGAAGAAATACAATTTTGATAGGGTATTATAGTCATAAGCAAAAGTCAAATATGTCTCATAATTACATCTACCACATATTCCAAAAATTTTTTCTTGGGTTTTGTGACTAAATGGTGCAAGGGTGCACCATTTAGCTTTTGCCTATAATTAATAACTGTAGGTGTATATTATATTGTAATGATAATTTTGGATTAAGCCCATTATCTCCTTAATTAATTTCATCATAAATATATTAACTATTACATCAAGTAGTACCTTCTATTAAAATCAATTAAATCATTGAGGAAATTAATTAGAATCAACTGTTAATTATTTTATGATAATAGCTAGGGGAAATGTGGTCATTCTGAAAAACATAAATAAATGAAATTAAGGGTGATATATTCATTCATTCAAACCAAGCTACAAACTTGACAAGCCACAGCCAAAAAATAAAAACCAGAATTCAAAAGATCCAAAAAAAAAAAAAGATACAGATTTTTTTTTTTTTTTTTTCTATCCCTTGGCTTGATAATTTCACCCTTTTTAATCCAGACTAATAATGCCGCACTGTTTCCATGCATATTCCACTTCAGCACGGGTGCGGTACTGACGTCCAGCTTGGTCATAAAAATACTGCATGCATCATAAAAAATCAAACTAATTAATTAATGAACAAAAGTGATGAATTTAATTAATGAACATTAATAATTCACTAAATTTCAAAGAGGATGGATTATTTGAAACCTTCAGATTATCAATTGAGTAAAAAATCATTTACCAGCTCTCGTTTTTTCCGTTAATTTAATTATAACGATATGAATTATGATTATGTAGATCGTATTAGGTAAGTATATTTTAAATTTTGTTCTGATAACGGGTATCTGGGAAGTCTAGTTTCAGAATCACCTCTCTCTGGTTCACAGAGAGGAGAAGGAGAGAGAGAAAGAATAAGATTTAAACCCACGTTCTTGTATGACTTCTCTAACCTCTTAATCACGTGAAGAGGAAGAAATCGGATTTATCTATAAGAGATATGAATTTAAAAAAAAATTGAAGAAATTAAAGAGATATATATGCATGCATGCATGTAATTCTAGTAGGATGAAATAAGGGGCACATTTAGACCTTGTAGAGCCTGCCGGTTGGCATCCGGCGCTCCTCGGCTAGCCAGCCAGGCAGCAGCCAGCCATACCGCCAGTCCGTTAGGTCAAAGTATTTGACCTTATTGTCGGCGCTCTTCCTTCCTCTCCACCGCTTATCATTCTTCTCCTTGTCCTTCACAATCTTCCACGTCTGGTACGCCAGCTCCGAAAGATGCTTCCCATCATCAGCATTGCTTGATGAGCTTGCTTGGCCTGTTGGCTTCACCATTATTGCTGCAAAACAAAAGTGCTTAAAAATAATGCTTAACTAGATAACGCTATGTGAATTGTGATGAAATATGACTTCTCTTGGTGGGTTTTTATAGCAGGATAAATTGGGGCTTGGGGAATATCGACTATATATGGCGAAAAAATTTCAAGTATTTTGCATTTCGCCTTCTTTTCTTTTCTTGTTTCACATTTAGTACTCCATCTTAAAGTATTTTAGTTTCTTTTCAATTTTGCCCTCATTGGAGTTCATCATGTGAGCTATTTATGTGTTTATTAGCAATTGATTGAGTAAGTTCTTCCTTTTAACTTGTTAGATAAGTAAGTATGGTGTTTTAGAAACTTGTTTCAAAGGTTAACATATTGACCTATATATTACTTTTATATACGATTGTATATGCATGTGAAGTGCGGACAATATTACGTTTCGCTGCATGGAAATAGATGTAGTTTTTGTTAATTAACTTTTTTGCCGCGTGTTTCTTTTTTGAAAAGCAAAGGCAATAAAATTTATTGCCGCGTGTTACTATCTATAAGGTTTTGACTTAAGCATTTGAAAAATAAGAAAATGCCTATTTTTGTATTCATTAGCTACAATATGAGCTTTAGTTATCTTATAGTAATTGTTGACTTCTAATAATATTTGTCAATCACGAAAACTAAAAACATAATTCACTATTTTGGAAGTATAACTTAGGATTAAATGAAGTTTTTACATGTAAAAAAACGACAAAAAGTAAATGATACATATAGAATTGAGTACACGTGGAACACACGTCTTCTATAATTTATATATTGTTCTTAATAAAAAATTATAAAATCTTAATGATAATAATTGAAATTGAAAGTACGTACATACGTGAAACACGCGTCCGCTTCTATTTAGAAATGCAATTAATTATATTATTCTTAATTTAAACTATCCTAAAAATCTTAAATGATAATACTTAAAAAAAAGAAATGAAAATAAAAAAAGAAAGGTTGTGTATATATACAACTTAAAAGCAATCTTTGAACATGGCATAAGTTGTTGAGTAAGGGAAGGTTGCTAATTGAAACTAATGCATATATTTGATGGGCTTAATAGAAATTTCTTATAATATTGGATTTCATTAATAATTTCTATATAATTAAGGGATTATATTGCAATAATTAAATATAAACAATATATTATATATTTATTATTAATTACTGCCTTACATGCCGAAACCCAAGTGGATTTCGTTGTCTTCTTTGGCCAGATTCCCAACTGAGCATTCATTACGTAACCGTCCAATTTCATAACATGGTAACTGTAAGTTCTTTGCTGTCTTTTCTTCCATTTTTCCTACTTACCAATTACTACTATCTTTTTTGTAAGAAAATAATTACCAAATATTTGAAAAAAGGCTTCATTATTTAAATTATTGAATATATACACATTCCAAATTTTGGCAAAAAAAAAAAGAAGAATATGCACATTTAAATAACAAAAAGAAAAGTATCATATTAGATTTTCCCAAGATTTTACTAAGATTTTGGGTGGATTTCCTTGGTGACTTAACTTTTTTTTTCTTCTCTTATTTCCATTATTATTTACTATATCCCTAAATGAACTTAATTACTAATTTAGTTTAGGGGAATTATCTTTAGGTGTAATGATGGGTTAAAATTACCCAATAAGTGTAATGAAAGTAACATTTTCTCAAGTTTAGTGTATTGTTTAACATATTTTCCCATTAATATAATCATCTTTATAGTTTATATGCTTTACCTATTTTGTCCAAATTTTGCTACATGACCATAAAAACTGACCTGAAATTTGGTCCTCCATGACGTGTCGTTACACGATTGTTTCAGTAAATTGGTCTCACTACTATTTAAGTGGAATTTTGTTACAAAACATGGGATAACCCCACATGACACATCATATGGGACAACATTTTGATCAATTTTTCTGAATGTTTAGAATTTTCTATTTTGTCTTTTGAAGATTTTAAAAAATTAGGAAATCAACAATTAAAAAAAATAATGATTTAGTTTATAAATTAGTCGACAGGCCTTCTTCTTTGTTTCTTGCTTAATCAAGGCTTATGTGCATAAATTTTATCGTAATGATGGGTGTGTAATGATTTTTGCAATTCTTTAATAAATAAATATCAGTTAATAAAGAAAAAGGAAAAAGTTCGAATGAACAAATGAGTCTATCACAAAAATTTAGTTCTTCTTCAACATTAAAATATTTAATACAAAACAATTTAATTCCCTTTTTTTACGATACCTAGTATACGGTATATACTTATATTATATTGAATCCTGACTAAATTTGAAGTCGAGACGTGTCAGACTGTAAATGTGTAAGTGTTCCTATCTTTATTATTTTCTTCATTTATAAGACTTGAATTCAAGATCTTATTTAAGATGATATTGATCAGTTTGGTTCAGTTAACCAAACACGTGCGCGCATTCAATATATATTGGATCACATGCATATACTTTATCAGCCTTGATATATTGTATATATATATATAAAAACTTAATTCAATGCTCAATCACAATTTCTCTAATTATAATTAAGGTCCAACATTCAATATTTATTGAAATATTGAATATTATTATCACAAAGGTAAACCAGCGAAAATGTAAACAACAACACAATTGATAAAAGAGACGACTCCATAGCACTGCTACAGCCAGATTCTCCATTAATATAGTTCTTGACCTTCTTCTGGATTAACCCTGCAAATATATATATATATATATATATTAATAATTCCATTAATTAGTTTAGACAAGATAAAAACTGAGATTATTAAAACATATACTATATGGTTTAATTTTTTTTTCTTTAATTCTTATTTACCTTTCCCCATTTTTTTCATTTAGAGATACGATCAATTGATCGAAATGATGCCACATTGCTTCCAAGCATACAAGACTTCATATTTGGTGCGGTACATATTCCCTTCTGGGTCATAATAATACTGCAACAAATATCAACAATATCAACAACTTTAATCAATTAAAATTATCATAAAAATATTAAGAGATTGAAAAAGTTAATCAACACTACACATGTATACATATTCATGATAAATCATATTCGAATTTTCATTATAAATCATGAGTACGTATTTATTTTACGCGTGTTCAATCAGTTTAAATATATGTATATATGTATGTGTGTGTACAGGTATATATTTTTACCCTGTAAAGCCTGCCCGTGGGCATACGACGCTCTTCAACAATCCAAGCCGGGAGTAGCCAACTATAGGGTGAGAAACCTCGATCGAAGAACTTGACGGTAGCCCCCGGTGTCCTACGTTCAGTTCGCCCTGCTTTTCTATCCATCACAATATCCAATGTCCGCAACGACAATGGCTCCATTCGGTGCATGCTTGGGACGTCGTTGCTGGATTGCCCTCTAGCCATGGCCACAATTATCTGCAAAACAAAGACTTTGAAAAATCGTTTGCACAAAATAATGAGGCTTTTTGGTGCAATTGGACGCATGCATTTGCTCTTGATATATATAGGCGACATGGCCGGGCCCGCGGGGGTTGGTATACGTATAGATTTTTTTTTAAGTACTATTTTGCACTTTTTTTTTTCTTGTTTTGGATTTAGTCCGTATAGAGTTATTATTCTTTTCAATTTTGCCCTTGGAACAGATATATCTCTAACTTATAGAGTTCTCTATTTGAGCTTTGTATCCCTTTGTCTATATGGTGATTTTGTTATAGGGTTAATATATATATATATATGTTTGTGTAATATATGTTTATACTATCGTGTATATTGTTCTAAAAATAGGTAACTGAAGCGCGAACAATTTTACGTGTTTTGCATGGAAAAGATATGAATATAATCTGTGTTGCTTAATCAACTTGCTAAATTTTCGACACGTGTTGTGATTTTAAAGCTTTGATTGGAGAATTATGAAAATGAAAAAAAAAAACAAAAAAACATAAGTAGTACTCGATATTAATTACATTGTAAATGAGCGATCGCTTTTAAGGAGTAATTTAATTATAATTTTTTATTTGTTTTGGTTTTCATTTTAAGATATATGAAGATTAAACTCTGTTGACTAATATAAATAAGCATGATATATGTTGTAAAATATGGAGACAATTAAACTTGCTATTTTGAAAGTAACTAATTGAGAATAACTGAAGTGTGTATATGTCGACCGTTATGTATATCTTTTTTTAATTAACTACTATGCGAGTAAAGTTTAAGCATTACTTCAACTAAGATAACAAAATTATTAATTAATTACACATGGAAGAATATTGTAAATAAGTTCTATTAGTTTTCAAGTTTAAGAATGTTCTAACTTAATATACACACAAAAGAAAGCAATTCCTGACCATTGCAGAACTAGTTAAGATAGGGAGAGAGGATAGAGTAAGGGAAAGGTTGCTAATTGACAAGAATATAGTTATGAATAGACTTCGTTGCAAATACTTCAGTACTTTTGGATTTTAATAGTAATGGCTATTCTTCAAGGGGTTATATTGCAATAAGTCAAAATTTGTAGGGTATTAAGGCTAAGTTCCAATTGCCATACATGCAAAAGAAAATCCAACTGGATTTTGTCCTCTTATACTAGACTAGATTCCCGAGTCAGCAATTATTATGTAACCGACGTTCAATTATGAAAATATATGGAAAGGCTCTTCTTTTTCTTTTTTTTTTAGGTAATGGAAATGCTCTTCATTGTCACTCACCCTCTTGCATACTTAGTTACCATATTTTTATTTTCTTTAATTCACTTACCAAATACTTGAATAGGGTCATTGGAGATAAGCTTAAATTTTCAAGTTTATGGCAATATAGTTGTCAAAAATTGAATGGTGAGTTATATTTTGGTATGTACATTTAAAAAGGAAAAAAATTAAGTAACTGATGAATTTGACACAAAAGAATTAGATGTAGTTTCCCAATAAAGGTTTTGAATTGGTTTTGTCTATTTGTGACATACCTTTTTAACACTTATTTTTTTTAATTATTCCATAAATTGCTTTTTCATGTGATCTAATCAAATTGCATTGAACTTAATTGAGTTAGTTTTATATAAACAGAGAATTAATATCTTGCTAGAACTATATCATATATGCAGTTCAAAGTTTTTGACTTGTCCTTGAAATATATATATCAACTTTTAATATATATTGTTTCCAAGCATAATTTCATAATTGAGGGGATATATGGGTTGATTAATCTTACTCCATCGATAAATTAAAAGGACATTAAAGAACAAATTTTAAAATTACATATTGAGTTATGGAGTATATATAAAAGTAAATATAAGCCAATTTTATTACAAACAAGCTTGAAATCAATAATGCAATAGTATCAATCCTTTGGGTTCATTGAATCAACAAAATCATGGTATTTTGGATCACAAATCCAAAGCTTAGCAATGTAATGATGAGAAGCAAATTGCCTATTGAATTCTTCAACTACCCAAAGAGTAGCTTCAGCTTTGAGAGGATCAATAACATTGCCAATAGGGTTATTGTTGATCTCATTCTTGTTATTAGCTCTTGATTCATCCCATTGTTTCAAGAGATTGTGAGTGAGGTAATGAAGTGGTTGCCCATACTTTTGCTTTATTGATTTTGCTAAGTCTTGCCATGTAATGAAAGGAAGTTTTGATGGTGATTCAACAGTAACCGGGACCGATAGCAGCTTCATGTATTCTTGATACTTTTCTGCTTCTTTTATCACTTCATTTTCTAATACAAACAAACAAACAAACAAACTATGACCCATAATGAGATAAAAATTAATTAAACATAACAAAATGATAGATGTAAAATAAATGTTGCAATGAAAAATAGTTAGAAAAATTTATTGGAAATGAACTATTAATTAGAATGTCTAAATTTACCTTGCTCTTCCTTGGATACTCCATTTACCTTGGACACTTCTTCCTTGATTTCATTTATCTTGGATACTTCTTCCTTGCTTTCTCCGTTTACTGGAGTAGGTTTTTTCTTATTTGATCTCTTACTTTCCTTTCTAATGATTTTTCGTTTATTAATTTTTTTCCGATGACGATAATTATCATCGGACTCTGTCTCAGAACTCGATAGAAAAAGATGGTTAGATTTTGGAGGATTGTAACGTTTCAACATCTTAATTTAACAAAAGAATAACAAGGCTGAGATTAGGAGAGTAAGAAGAAGGGGGTGACGAGAAATATAAGAAAAATGGTGTGTGAATTCTCGAATGTTGTAAAATGTATTTTGGTTTTCAAGTTTATTTATAGATAGTGAGAGATTACCTAGAAGCTTTTTATTGCAAAAAAATCCATATCGTAGACGATAATTACTCACAACGGTCCACATTTTAATTTGTTACGTACGAACGTGCCAGCTTTTATGCATGAGTTACAATTGTTCATTAGCATATAATCTTAATGATAGATTCTCCTTTTATACCTTCTTGTTCTTATTTTTGAACAAATTTAAATAAAATCTTGTTATTATTATGGAAATTAAATGTAGTAGTGTAGAGGATTAACATTACTTTTACTAAGGAGTTTGAGCAAAAGAATATTGGTGTTCGGCACCAAAATGCAAAAACAATTTTTAGAGGCAGTTAGGGCCACTAATTAATCCAAGGCTAAGATATGCCCATATCAGCAAACGGAGTGCAGGCCCGGCCCTTAAAATCAAGATTGGTTTATTTTATATATGGGCCAACTCGGTCCATACTAGCATATAGTGATACAGATTGTTTTATATATGGTCCTATATGATAGTAAAGCGATTATTATATTACTCATATTATATATACTAGTTTTTTGGCCCGCTTCGTTGCGGGGTCGAAAATTTTATAAAATGATTTTTGTAAATTTTTGTTAATCGGATATTTTGATAAAAAATAATATTATATTAAATAGATTGTCAATTGAAATCACAATATTTCAAAAGCATTTTTTAGAATTAAAATATAAAATTAGCTTTTGAGTCTTTCATGAAAATTGTAGATCATAAAATTACATTTCAAAAAAATGAAGTGTTAAATCGAGTAAGATAGAATTTGTAAAGGACTAAGTAGCATAAAATAAAAAAGTATAAAGGTGATTTGATAACTAATTCAAATAAGAAAATATTTGTTAATTAATGGAGATCTTGAAACATAAAAAATTCCCTTTTGAATCATTCATGAAACTCGTAGATTAAATTAACTTTCGGGTTCTTCATGAAAGTCGTAGATTATACAATAATCTTTTAACCGACACTTGAATAACTTTAATTGGACATGTGGATCAAAAAATTATATGGTATTAAATAGACCATCAATCGAAACAACCAAATTTAGGAAGCATTTTTTTGAATTGACATAAAAATTTGCTTTTGAGTTCTTCATGGAAGTTGTAGATCATGAAATTACCTTTTAATAGACACATGAATTAACTTCATTGGACAAATAGAAAAAAGAATTAAAAAAATAAAGTTTAAACATTAGATTAAGATAGAATTTGTAAAGAATTAAGTAGTATAAAGTAGAAAAGTATGAGGGCCATTTGATAAATAATTCAAATAAGAAGATGTTTGTTAATGGAGATCTTGAAACATAAAATTCACTTTTGAACCCTTAACGAAACTCGTAGATCAAATTTAGCTTTCGGTTCATGAAAGTCGTAAATCATGCAATAACCTTTTAACCGACACTTCAATAACTTCAATCAGAGATGTAGACAAAAAATTATACGATATTAAATTCATCGGCAATCAAAACCACAAAATTTCAGAAGTAATTTTTAGAATAAAAATATTAAAATTGACTTTTGAGTTCTAAATGAAAATTGTAGATTATGAAATTACTTTTTAATAGACACTTGAATCACCTTAATCGGACAAATAGTAAAAAAAATATAAAAATAAAAGCGAACGCGTTAAATCGTCAAACCTATAATTGTAAGGGTTAAGACTTAGTTTGGTATTGAGGTTGCAATTTTAAAAAGCTTGGTTTGGAAAAAGTGCTTTTGAGAAGTATTTTTTTAAATTGCGGTAGAAAAATGTAATTAATGTTTGGTATTGCTGTGAAAAAATGGGATTGAAGGCTAAAATGTCTAAAAAGGATATGCTAGTTAAAAAGGAATAGAGAAAAATAATTATGATATTTTAGTCATTTAATAGTCAAAAGTACTTTTGAAACGCAAAAGCACATAAGAATTAGCTTCTCGGGTTGGCTTGACTTTTGCGTTCAAAATCAGCTTTTGACACAAACCATGATTATTTGGTATTGCGTTTGGGTTCAAAAGCAGCTTTTTTATTTTCAAACGCAATGCCAAACCAGGCTTAAATAACATAAAGCATAAAAGTATGAGGATCATTAGATAAATAATCCAACAAAAAAACATTAGTTTATGGAGAATGGGATCCATAAATAGTAACTTTTTCACAAAGTTCCCAAAATACCCTCAATTATCAACTCAAATAACGAAAAAACCTAGCATGAAATGACCTAAATACCCTTACTCATTTGTTCTTCAAGTCATGAGATGAAAGGATTGGATTGGGTTTTTTTATCATTTCAATTCCTCCTATTATGTTTCTTTATTTCTTTATAATATACTGTTGCTAATAAAAAAGAAAGAAAATCTAATTGGCCTTACTAACTAAAACACAGACAGAAAGATTTGTCAATAAACAAAAACTTCGGGGAATTAATCAAAATATAGGAAAAAGAAAGCTAAATTTTAGAAAGAATTATTCTAAAAATAAGCAAATTCTCTTTGATTACAATTAACTTAGTAGCTAAATTTTCTTATTGAAAGGTCAAAAAGTTAGTTCCATAATGAATTGAGGCTGTTAATTCTCTCTATTATTAGAACTTCCATCCGTCAAATTATATTAATCCTAAACCTAATTTTCCTTCTTGAGAATTTTTTTTATTGATCTATATCTTATAACCATGGGATTTACCACCCTCTCCCTCCACCATCTCTTCCTCCTCCTACTAGCCACCGTCCTCCACCAATTCACCTCCTCGGCCGCCATCGGCGTAAACTATGGCATGGTTGCAGATAACCTCCCACCACCTTCCGAAGTTGCCAACTTCATCAAAACCAAAACAATTTTTGATAGTGTCAAAATCTTTGATTGCAACCCTGATGTCCTTAGAGCCTTTGCCGACTCCGGGATTTCGGTCACGGTCACGGTTCCCAATGGAGAAATCGCTTCGTTAGCCAACGTTCGAGCAGCTAGGAGATGGGTGAATGCTAATATTAAACCTTTTTATCCTCAGACGAAAATCAAATATATTTCGGTTGGCAACGAAGTTTTGTTTTTCAATAACCCCGAAGAAGTTAACAATCTTGTTCCCGCTATTAGAGCTCTCAATCGTGCTTTAAACAAAGCTGGAATTCACGATGTTAAGGTAAATTGGTCCGTTCCATTGTTATTTATTTTCGAGTTCGAACCCGTATCTTTACATGACTTCTCCAACCTCCTCATCACCATCAGGTCATCAAAGTTTTTATCTTACATGATTAAATTCTTCTTCTAATTTAGATTTTGTGTCTTTAATTTACTAGGTTACGACGGCCCATGCTCTTAATATTTTCGAAGTTATCACGTTACCAAGTTTGACACGATTTAGAAACGATTTTGCAAAACCCGTATTTGCACCATTATTACTATTCCTTCGTAAGACGAAATCACCATTCATGATCAACCCTTACCCATACTTCGAATTGAATACATTAGGAAACAACTTAGATTTTGCCCTTTTCAAGGGAGGTCCCGGCATGTTTGATAAACATAGTGGCAAAACATACACAAATGCCTTTGATGTTCTTTTGGACAGGACATTCTCGGCCATGAGTGCACTTGGTTGTGGAGATGTCGATATTGTGATTGGTGAAACAGGTTGGCCTTCAATGGCAGATGAAGGAAATGTTGCCACTGTTGAGAATGCACTTTCGTACAATGGGAATTTGGTTAAGGAAATTCTTGAGGGCAAGGGAACTCCTTTGATGCCAAATAGGAAATTTGAGGCTTACATTTTTGGTTTGTTTAATGAGAATAAAAAACCAGGTACTCTTACCGAGAGAAATTGGGGTTTGTTTAGACCTGATTACTCCCCTGTTTATAATGCTGGAGTTCTCCGCGATGGCCAGGTATAATTATTTATTTTATTGCTTTCACTAAAAATCATAATTTTGCTTGGGACGCAAACAATTGATATATATCTATTTTTTGTTTGGAAGAAAGAAGGAAGGATTTGAACCTTATTCTTTGAATAGTACTGACACATGTATATATCATTCCATTAAATCCGGTTCGGATTGATCAATATTATACCCGAATTGTCAATTGATATCCACCTCAATGGTTTTCAGGGGGCGCCGTTTGTGCCAGCACAACCACAACAACAACCACAACAACAACCATCAGGGAAGAAATTTTGTGTAGCAAAACCTGGAGCTAATGATGGTGAATTGCAAGCAGCCCTAGATTGGGCATGTAGCCAAGGAACGGATTGCGGACCGATTCAACCCGGTGCACCTTGTGCTGAACCAGCCACGGTGAGGTCTCGTGCAACATTCGCCATGAACTCTTACTACCGAAACCATGGTGAAGTTGATAGTGCCTGTGATTTTTCAGGCAGTGCCCAAATCACCACGGTTGATCCAAGTAAGAAAACAAAAATGTTACATTAATATATATACTTATAATTTAGTATGGAGATTCAAAAGATGGAAATTATAGAGACATTAATGTTTAATTTTTTTTGTTTTGTTTGGGTGCAGGTTATGGGAACTGCCACTACCTTTGAAGAATTGGAGGAGAAAGATTAGGTGCTTAAGTTTTTTTTTTTGTTGGCACATAGATAACAGATTAGGTGCTTAAGTTTAGGGTAATTGGAAATTAGAAAGAATACAATAATCCCAATAAGCTGGACGCCAAGTCAGTCAATCACGGTATGATATATAATATCTATACCTTGATGGAGATCACCAAATTCTTTGGCATTTTCTTCTTTTTAGCAGCCCATTATTAATATTTTTTAGGCCTTTTGAATTGATGTCATTGTTACTGTTTTCCCATTCGAAATTTGAATGCTAGCATATATAAGTTACCGATATGATTTACTCGTGATCTGTTGATAGAATGTTGATGATTTATCTTCTTTCTTATTTGATCTCTTACTTTCCTTTCTAGTGATTTTTTGCCTTTTTTTTTTCGATGACAACAATCATCATTGGACTCTGTCTCTGAACTCGATAAAAAGAGATGGTTAGATTTTGGAGGATTGTAACGTTTCAACATCTTAATTTATCAAAAGAATAATTAAGGCTGAGATAAGGAGAGCAAGAAGGAGGTGAAGAGAAATATAAGAAAAATGGTGTGTAAATTCTCAAATGTTGTAAAATTTATTTTGGTTAATTTTCAAGTTTATTTATAGATGGTGAGAGATTTACCTGAAAGCATTTTATTGTAAAAAAATCTATGTTGTAGATGGTTTTTTTTTTTTTTACAACGTTGAAGAAAAAATTTTGTTATTCTGGAAAATTAATGAAGTAGTGTAGAGGATTAACACTACTTTTACTGAGGAATTTGAGCAAAAGAATATTGGTGTTGAAGACCAAAATGCAAGAACAACTATTAGAGGCAATTTGGGCCATTAATTATCACAAGGCCCAAGATATGCCCATATCATCAAAACAGGCCCGGCCCACGAAATCAACTTTTCTTTATTTTATATATGGGCCAACTCGGCCAATATTAGCATATAGATTGTTTTATATATGGTCCTATATGATAGTAAAGCGATACCAATGGGCAACGTATTTAGCTGCATGGGTCAACCCACGGCCCATAACGTTTTGGCATGGGCCAGCCCGGTTTTAGAAGAATAGAAATTGCACTTTTTGTTTGCTTTTGAAAGGCTATTTTTTTTTTGGCCAGAATTTGAAAGGTTAATTGATTCCCCTAATTTAACCCGGTTTGACTATGAAAAATTGAAATTTCAAAGACGAAATTGCAATTGTACAAGTATGTGTATTTCCCATAATTGTATATATTTAATAAGTTTATAGGGAAATTCCAATGTTTTCCAATATATACATATATAACATAACATATTATATGATTATATTGAATAATACTAATTTGGCATAGATTTTAATTGAAGGAATATATACTGTTGCTAATAAAAAAGAAAGAAAATCTAATTGGCCTTACTAACTAAAACACAGACACAAAGATTGTCAATAAACAAATAATTCGGAGAGTTATTAAAAATAATAATTCTTGAATAACACTAATTTGGCATATATATTTTAATTGAAGGATTATATACTGTATCTAATAAAAAAGAAAAGAAAATCTAATGGACCTTAATAGTAACTAAAACACATACAGAAAGATTTGTCAATAAACAAATAATTAGGGGAGTTATTAAAAATAGAAAAAAGAAAGCTAAATTTTAGAAAGACTTATTCTAAAAATAAGCAAATTTGATCTTTTGATTACAATTAGCTTAATTAGTAGCTAAATTTTCTTTTTGAAAGGTCAAAAGATCGTTCCATAATGGATTGAGGCAGCTAATTCTCTCTATAAGCAGAATTTCCATCTGTCTATATTTTCACCCTAATTCCTAAACCTAATATTCCTTCTTCTTTCTTCTATAAAAGAAAAAAAAAACAAGTAAAATTTATTGATTTATCTTGCAACCATGGGATATTTCACCACCCTTTCTCTTCATCACCTCTTCCTCCTCCTCCTAGCCACCGTCCTCCACCAATTGACCTCCTCGGCCGCCATCGGCGTAAACTATGGCATGGTTGCCGACAACCTCCCATCACCTTCCGAAGTTGCCAACTTCATCAAAACCAAAACAATTTTTGATAGTGTCAAAATCTTTGATTGCAACCCTAATGTCCTTAGAGCCTTTGCCAACTCCGGGATTTCGGTCACGGTCACGGTTCCCAATGGGGAAATCCCTTCATTAGCCAACGTTCGAGCAGCTAGGAAATGGGTGAATGCTAATATTAAACCTTTTTATCCTCAGACGAAAATCAAATATATCTCGGTTGGCAACGAAGTTGTGCTTCTCAATATTCCCGAACAAGTTAACAATCTTCTTCCCGCTATGAGGGCTCTCAATCGTGCTTTAAACAAAGCTGGAATCCACGATGTTAAGGTTTGATTAGGATTGTTTTTTTCGTTACTTGTTTTTCAATTTGAACTCATATCTTTAAATGACTCCTCCAACTTCTCGATCATTAGGTCAAAAGTTTTTATTAGAAAAATTTTTACCATCGTATGTTTACATAATCAAATGTTTCTCCTAATTTCATATCTTTACATGACTTCTTCCGCCTCTCGAAAGTTTTTACAATCATAGGTTTATATAATCAAATGCTTCTCCTAATTTCATATCTTTACATGACTTCTTCCGCCTCCTGATCATTAAGTCAGACAATTTTTTATTAGGAAAATTTTTATCTATCATATATTCACATCTTTACATGACTTCTCCATATTTCGATCATCAGGTCAATAAAGTTCTTATTCGTATATATGTATAAATGTTTACGGAATTAACTTCTTCTTCTAATTTAGATTTCGTGTGTTTTACTAGGTTACGACGGCCCATGCTCTTAATCTTTTTGAGGGTGTCACGCTACCAAGTTTGACACGATTTAGAAACGATTTGGCAAAATCCTTATTTGCACCATTATTACTATTCCATCGAAGGACAAAATCACCTTTCATGATTAACCCTTACCCATACTTCGAATTGAATACAATAGATAACAAGATGGATTTTGCCCTTTTTAAGGGAGGTCCTGGCTTGTTTGATAGACATAGTGGCAAAACATACACAAATGCCTTTGATGTTCTTTTGGACAAGACATTCTCGGCCATGAGTGCAATTGGTTGTGGAGAGGTTGATATTGTGATTGGTGAAACAGGTTGGCCTTCAATGTCCGATGCTGGAAATGTTGCTACTGTTGAGAATGCACTTTCGTACAATGGGAATTTGGTTAAGGAAATTCTTGCGGGCAAAGGAACTCCATTGATGCCCAATAGGAAATTTGAGGCTTACATTTTTGGATTGTTTAATGAGAATCAAAAACCAGGTCCTCTTGCTGAGAAAAATTGGGGTTTGTTTAGACCTGATTACTCCCCTGTTTATAATGCTGGAGTCCTCCGCGATGGCCAGGTATAATTATTTGTTTTCTTTGATAAATCATAATTTTGTGTGAGATGCAAGTAATTGATAAATTTTTTTGTTTTATTGAAAGAAAGATTCGAATCTTATTCTTTGGATAGAAATGGTATATACATCGTTCTATAAAATCCAGTTAGGATTGAATATTGTACCCAAATTATCAATTGATCCACTATCATTCTATTAAATCCGGCTAGGATTGAATATTATACCAAAATTATCAATTGATCCACATTATCATTCTATTAAATCCAGCTTGATCGGATTGTATATTGTACCCGAATTATCAATTGATCCACCTCATCGTTCTATTCAATCCGGCTAATATTGTACCCAAATTATCAATTGATCAACCTTAATGGTTTTCAGGCAGCGCCGGTCGTGCCGGCACAACCAACTCCAGGGCCGTCAGGGAAGAAATTTTGTGTACCCAAACCTGGAGCTAATGATGGTCAATTGCAAGCAGCCCTAGATTATGCATGTAGGCAAGGAACCGATTGCGGTCCGATTCAACCCGGTGCACCTTGTGCTCAACCAGCCACGGTGAGGTCTCGTGCAGCATTCGCCATGAACTCTTACTATCGAAACCATGGTCAAGTTGATAGTGCCTGTGATTTTTCAGGCACTGCCCAAATCACCACGGTTGATCCAAGTAAGAAACTTAACAAAAATGTTACATTAATATATAATTTAGTATGCGACATTAATATTTAATCTTTTTCTTCTTTTGTTTGGGTGCAGGTTATGGGAACTGCCACTACCTTTGAAGAATTGGATGAGAACAACTATACAGATTGGAGAGTATTGGAGAGTTTAAAGGGGATTATTGATTGAATTGGTAATTGCTTATGTATAAAGGGGAGTTTTTCTTCTAACTTCTAAGAGAGATATAATTTTTGTCTTTGGTGGCCTGGTGGGAAAGCTTGAGAAATTCCCCATATATGTATACGATCAATGTATACCCATAATCTGATTTCTTTTGGCATGGAGCTCTAAACAATTACAACTTGAATTAGAAAAATGATTTATCAAAAGAAAAATGATTTAAATCAAAGTTTGAGCTAGGCCTTTGGCCCAATGGATAATTCAAAGACTCCAAATATAACCGAGATTGAAAATTCGATCAAATTATCATTAATGTTCGACTTTGAGACATAGTGTTCCTTCTTATATTAAATAAAAGATAAATTATGTCAAGATTGAGAACTTGTTTTGTTTTGATTGACTGTTCTTGAGAATAGCATAAATCTAATCTAGTGTACATAAGGTCTCAATTCTCATTTCACAAATTCAAAATACAGGATTTGGTACTAAACATAAAGGTTGGATTAAGAAAGAAACATAATTGGAAATTGGAAAGAATGCAATACAATAATCCCAAGAAGCTGGAGGCCAAGTCAGTCAATCACGGCATGATAAAACCTTGGTGGACTTTACCAAATTCTTTGGCATTTTCTTCTTTTTAGCAACCCATTGTTAAATTCTTCCCATTTGAAATTTGAATGTTAATATATATATATAGTATAAGTTACTGATGGCGTACGCGTGATCTGTTGATAAAATGTTGAACTTTTAATTTTGATTTATAATATAATGATGATGTTGAGACAAAGAATGCCTAATTTCTACCCTTTTATACCAAACTGCAACCCATATATAAGACCAAAACATTCACATCAAACCTTTTGGCAAAAATCAAACTTTGAGGGGCCTCTGCCCTGCAGCTGCAGCTGGTAAATATCGAAGTGCTAAATTGGCCTTGCCTCAGTTCAAAATCTTGCAAGAGAATAGAATCTTTGGAACAGCAATATATCTTTCATCTTTCTGTTTTATTTTGTTATATATATATATGCACCCTTCTTCAATTATTACATTGCATGTCAGCACAAGAAGGCAGAGTATCATATGGCATATATATCTCCCCAATTTTAGATTGACTCATTTCAAAGAACTGTTTTTTCTTGCTCAAATTTCATGTGTTTCCAATTGGGATGTGCTCATTTGTATGAATTTGGAAAGTTCTTAAGATGTTTGACATGCAAATCGAAGCAGGTATACATACGCTTCATATATGCATCTGAATATTTGATTCAATAGTTGATAAAATGATTTCCGTTAAAGGAACGGGTTTAAATCTTCCTCAAATAAACAAATAAAGTATGATTACTTGACATTTTAGTCAGTCTAATTGGGTTTGGGTGTTAAAGAAGAATTTTAGTTCAAAAATTAACATCATAAAAGATCTTTCCAAGCATAATCTAGAAAATTTAGTGATTGAATTAATGTGGGAAAATTGGCCCACTGTTCGTTGGATAAGTCTACCTCAAAGATGCTGCTGCTGTATCAAAGACCCCCCACAACAGTTGTAAAGTTTTATTAGTTGCCAAAAAAATGGGGGTGTGAAAAGAGAAAAGAATTGAAATGGAAGAAAGTTTGAAGAAAAGGAGATGGGCTTTGATAATAATTCAAAACCTAACATTTTAGAGAATTACAGCCCAACTTGTCATCAAAATTACCTTTAATTTGGTGGTCAATATATGTTTCTTTTGCAAATATAAGCTTGAATGATGATTTCGTACTTGATTTCTATATCATTTCCTTTCTCATTTCATCAAGTTCTATTTAAATTTTAATTCCAATGGTTGATGCATGATTGCTTGTAAAAAAAAATCCCAAATCTTTGTTTTCTCAAATTAAATTAATGATAACATAAGAAACAATATTTTTCTCTCTTGTATGAAAGATTGAAAATATGTTGATTCTAATGTTTCCCCATAGGGTAGTGTCGGTGGATTTAATGCAAAACCTACTTAAATTTCTTCATCTATATAATAATTATATATATATAAAAAAAAAAAACAGAAAGAAGAAAATCTAAGAATGTCTATGTCAAAATGCTTAGTCTAAAAACATGATTAATCAGCTCATGATGATGATTATTTGGTAGACTTCTTGTCAATTAAGCAGATGCAGACATAATTAAAAGTAATTTTTTATATTCAAATTACCATTATAATCAATAATTGATAGGAACTTCTCAATTTGGCTTCTTTGCTACCTACTTACCTATCAAGAAAGGGAAATGCTTTGGTCTAAAGAATTTCAAACCATGAAGGCATGAACTGATTATAAGTTTCAACTAGTAATTCAACTATTTTTGATTAATTTTATAGGCATCCGTTAATCTGACCCTCATTATATAATTAATCATAAATTTATGGGTTTATATATGATTTATCATCAGTGGAGTTTAGCAGACTGCACAAGCGGGTCTTGAAGGGTGACATGTGTCCTCTAGGGACTAGATTGAAATGTTTAAAATTTAATTAATTCAGAAAATGGACATGTATCATCTCCACAACCCGCTTATGAAGTCCAAAATTTACACCGCCGATATATCAAATAATTAACCTAAATTTATTAAGGATAATAGAAAGTAAAAATTGGAGGAGACAAAAAACCTGGCAGGAAATTTTAATTTAGGCTCCTTGGTGGTCCCTCTCTTGCTAAGGATTTTTTTTTTTTCTTTTAGTTGGCCTTCTCAAAGAAAGACCTGTGAAATTTCTTTCTTTCCTATGAATGATTAAAGGCAATATGGTTGCCTTTGGAAGGAAACAACTTTAATGTGGATGATGACTTATTGGTTGTCAAATGAGGTGAGACACCCTTATCTCTCCCAATGAACATAGCAAATCAAGTGTAACCCACTTCTCCTTTTTTAAATATATAAAATATATGTTATTTTTTTCTTAAAAATGATTGAAAATGAAAATAAAAGAAAATAAAAGCCCTTTTTTTTGTTCAATTGGTTGAAACATTGCTTTAATTCCCATGGAAAATAATGTTTACTTAGCAAATTCGTTGGGAGTTGTTATAAGCATATGGATGTAATTATTATTTATGCATGCAAATTAACAAACCAAACACTTCTTGCATGGTTCATTTGCAATATTAATCACCTTAATGTGGTCCCAATATTCCTCAATTGTTGAGCTTTTGTGGAGAAGATTAGTGGGTTAGTTTTGATTATTTCATTGATAGGCCTCAAGTTTTTAAAGAAGCACATGTTATGTTTCTTAATCTTCTGGTATTGAATTAATCTAATTGGCAATCAAACCACATTCCTCTTACTCCAAATCTTGCCAAAAAAAAGTTTTCTTCTCTTGTTTTGATAATATTTTTATATCATAATGCTTAAATCTAAACCAAATATTTATATATCTTTACTCTCTTATCAAGAAAAAAAATTGAAATCTTATTATTTTGAATATTATTGATCTTTAAAATAAGTCTAAGTAATACTATATTGATGAATAATCATAGTATATATAATCATAGTATAGATACTACTATTGATGAATTGATTACAAGTCATAACTATGCAAAGAATATATCATGTGAATTGATGTAAGAGCATCATTTATAAAGTTGCTCTTACATGGAAAGATGAAGAAAAAAAAAAAAGAAGTGGCAGCATCATGAGATATAGTACATAAATATGGGGGTACTCAATAACTCCAACCTACTTCATCTCAAAAAACCCACTTTAAATATTAGATTGACATGAATTAAGAGATTATAAAATTGACAAAAACTATTAAATACTATTAAAATTATGCAAAGTTGTTCATCATCTTTTAAGTACTACTATTAAAGAATGCCATACATAACAAACATTGATAATGATAATGTAAAACTAAAATATTGAAATTAAAATAAGTTATTAAAAAATAAAAAGATTATCAAATTTATGCAAAGTGGTATAGGAATAGGAATATAGCCCTCTTTTTGACTCCAAACCAAATCCCATAAACAGAAGAAAGAAAGCCTAGTGAGAAAGAAGCCAACAAACAACTGCACACCACCAAAAAGCTTTAGATTGGTTTTGTTATCATCACACTCTCCAAATTTTCACACAAAAAAAACCCCAAAACCCAAAAACCAATTCCTCTTTCCTAACTATAACTCCACCATTAGCATTACCAAAAGAGCTTTAATTACAAAACAAAAAAATGGAAGAAAAGGAAAAGAAGAAGCAGAAGCAGAAGCAGAAGCAGAACAAGAAGCAAAAACATCAGCACCCAAATGACCAAACAACAAAGCAGGCAGCATCAGATTTTTCTTTCAAGCCAAGTTCTGAAGTGAAAGGTCTGAAATTTGGTGGGCAGTTCATAGTGAAATCATTCACCATAAGAAGAGCAAGGCCACTTGAAATCCCAAAACTTCTTGATTTCCCAATAGTTTTAAACAAATCCCAAACCAAAAACAACTCTCTCCCTTTCCCTTCAACCACAGCTTTTTTGCCTACAAATTTCACAATTTTAGCCCACCATGCTTGGCATACCCTAACTCTTGGCCTTGGCACCAAAAAATCTAAAGTTGTTCTGTTTGTGTTTGAATCAGAGGCTTTGAAGCAAGCTGTTGACAGAATTTGGCCACCAGAAATCCCACTTGGGGAAGTGAATAAGAAGCTGATAAGAGGGTTAAATGGGTGTGAAATGGCAAGGTTCAAGTTCAGAAAAGGGTGCATAACTTTCTATGTTTATGCAGTGAGGCAAATTGGAATCATGGGTTTTTCTTGTGCTGAAGATTTAAGAACAATTTTGCAATCTGTTGTTGCTCTCAAGGATTTCTTGGATCATACTGCCATGCTTGCCATGCCTAACCAAAGAAGCATTAGCTTTTCTCCTCCTGTTGCAATGGCTCACTAGTTTTTTTTTTTTTTTAGGTTAATTTTTACAATTTTTCTTCATCAATCTTCTCACATCATGATGATAATATTCTTCTTCTTTCTGTTTAAGCTTAATTTTTTTTTCTTCTGATTTATATTTCTTAATGATGGGTGGGGATTGGTTTATTTGTTGAATATGATCTTGTTCATGTTATTTTATATTAATTAATTATCCTTAATCTTCTTTTTTTCCCTTGAACAAATTTGTATTATGAATAAACTTGGAGTTTCTTCTTCTTTTTTTTTATTCACAGTTTTAATCAGAAGTCTGTGTAAATATTGTAGCAGCACAGTTTTCTGGGCAATCTGAGACTGTGTGTCAGGTAAAATTAAGTGTATGAAGACTATACTGCCAAACTCTTATCATCAAGAATATTCTTTTTAACCAAAAACAATAATTAACAATTAATTTCTTATATTTCTTTAATCTTACTCTACCAACTAAAGGCATGATTTAAGCAACCATAAGTGGATAGTGGACTATCATACACTAATATATTAAGTAGCTTGTTGTTGCTGAACATTGATTATTATATAACTATTTTCTGTTAGTTAAAAATTCTTTTATGATCTTAAGAAACAGAGAAAATTTCAATATTTCATTAGCTTAGTAGATTTAATTGAAAATTGATTTCTCAAACTTCAAAGGCAAAGCTACTTAAATTTAGAACTCAATCCGTCCAAAAATTCCACCATTTACGAAGGTGTTTTTCTTGTAAATTGTGCTGCCCTGCCCTAAAATCTAACCCGTGAACAAGGCGGTGCCCTGCTCTCACCTCTGCCTCTCTCACCCTGCAAATGCCAAATTGGTTACTAGTTTTTTAACATTAAAATGGGATGGGAAAAAGGGTTCTTTCAATGGATGTATGTAATGCATGAACATGTAAGTTTAATGATGGTGAAATTATGATAATTAAGGTGAAAATGAAGATGATGAGCAAATATGTTTGTTTCTTGAGAAAAAAGGAAGAAAAGAAAAGGAAAAATTAGAGGTGTGTGGAAGGTATTTGGACTTGGAATTGGAATGAAATGATGAAAGGCAGAAATGGGGTAGGGTGAAGGACCAACCTTCCACCCAAGCTTAAGCTTTATGGTCTTAAAAAAGTGATAGAAAAGAAAAGGGTTATATTTCTTTCTTTTTTCTTTAATTTTTTGTTTCTCATTTGCTTCTTGTGGGTTTAATCATTCATTGGCATGAGAAGGTCCCATTGATATATTTCCATATATCCCAAACTGACTTTTTGTTCACATAATCAAATAATGTACCAATCTCAATCTTCTTGCTGCAAGCCTGCAACCGAAAATTTCATTTCATCCCAAAAAAAAAAACCCTCTTTTCAATGAACATAGTACTGTATTTCTTTGATGATGGGCTTTTGTGGGGTAATTAAAAAGTGGAACATTGCATTACTGCAATTTTGCTGGATTCAGAATAAGTAGTGTTGGCCTTTTGGGTCATTCATTCACCACAAGAACCCATGGTGGTGTCACATGTTACTATCTCAATGTAAAAACTACTCTCTTACCTTATTAATTCAGAATCGAGTCGTGTTGGACCTAAAAAGGAAAAAGACACTCTCTCAACGCGCGTGTGTACACACACATATAGCTATATTAGATTAGACAAGGGGAGGGGTGATATATTGGACTTGTTTGCTTTGCCTTGCCCTAAAGGGCAAGTAAGTTCCTTCTATGAAGGACAAAGGGAGTCTATTTTGGTAATGTGTTGACAGCAAAGCAAAGAGATGGTTGCTTTACTTTTCCTCCATTGAATCTGTGTTTAGCAGGGAGTTATGATTCAAGGCATGCACTGTGAGTTGGCCTGCATTTGCCGGCATTTTGGGGAATTAATTAACCAGGAAAAAGAGCTTTGGCTCATTAATTCTATCAAGGGCCTGAGATTTGATTATATGCACAATTTTGAGAATCAAATGCATCATGGAAACATTAAAAACCAAATGTACTATCAATGAAAAAGATGGAAAAATGTCTAAGCATCATGGTTGATTTAACAATGAAGAAAACCCAAAACAAAGAGGCCATTTTTATGGGCCTTTGAACAAATATGTTCAACACTTTACTTGGGTAATGGGAAATTGGGCTTAACCCTTTTTAATTGAATATATATATACAAAAAAAAGTGTTCCATTCTTTTGGGCTTAAAAGATTAACACCGCCCATAAAAGTTAATATTACGTAAATAAAATGTTAGCGCCCACCGTGGGGCTCGAACCCACGACCACAAGGTTAAGAGCCTTGCGCTCTACCGACTGAGCTAGACGGGCTTCGTTGATGATTTGGTACCAAATTATCTACTTAGAAGTAGTCAGAAGACTGAAACTGAAACCTCCTTGGAGAAAATCACTAGGTATTTAAATCTTGGCTCCTGCAAATAACAGCCAAAATCTTGGGGGAAAATAAAAAAAGGAAATGGGGTTTTTGTTGACTATTGTGGAGCTTCTGGCTGCTTTGATTTTGATCGTTCTTTTTGGTTTGGTTTCTGCAATCGTTTTTGAAGCTTACAGAAGACGTAACAATAACGCGTACGGTTTTCTAAACCCTAATTTCCTTTCTTTTTTGCCGTTTTTATTTTGATATAATTGTGATTTTTTTTTTCCCTTTGGTTTAGTCATGTTGAAGCGCCGGCGATCTTTGAGGATCCGAAGTCTTTGAAACAGGTAATCGAGCATTTCCTTTTGG
>AWUE01015548.1:0-19211 GCA_001974825.2 Corchorus olitorius | reverse complement strand
ATTTATGATATATGGGGTGGGTACAGCTGCTAAGAATTCGATGAATGTATTTACTTTTCCAGGTCCCTTGTCCTCATATTTCTGATCCGGCAGAGAAATACTTGTCATTAGTAATTCCCGCTTTCAATGAAGAGCATAGGCTTCCTGGAGCACTTGATGAAACCATGAAGTAAGTTAATGCTTCTCTTTTAGAGCCCATTTTGTCTCCATATGAATGATTCCAGTTGTGTTACAATAGAAATAGGTTTTAAATCTTGTAATGCAGGATGTTTATATTTCAATATGTGTTAATATTTGGATTGCTAACTTGTCAACATTAGTTCCTCACGATATGCAGAAAGCTCAAGAAAAGTAGACTCTAAGAGGCAAGGTTTCATTTAATTGATTGATTTTAATTTCTCACATGATAATGAGTATTACTATAGGAAAATGATATGGATGCTGACAATGGGCCATCATCACTATTCTTTATGTCATAGCCTGCTGAAAAGTTATATGCTATTGTTAATGCTTGATCTCAAACTGGTGAGAACATGGTTTCTTAAGTAATAGGTGGAGCTTTTACTGCATGATACATTTGGTACTTGAAAGTGATACTTTTCCTTCCCATGCCTCATCTGTGTTCAAGTGATTCTTGTCTTTGTATATTTCAGGGTAAAAAGTATGGGTAGTTTTGTTGAACAAACTTAAATATAGATCTATGATTGTCACTGAAAAGGTTACTCTGTTAATTAATAATACCATGTTGTTGTTTTGCAGTTATCTCCAACAACGGGCAGCAAAGGATAAGTCATTTTCTTATGAGGTACCATTTTGTTCCTTTTATCAACTAGATTATCTAACTTGGCTTGTAAAGTCTATTTTATTGCAGTCTCATGTGAAATTTAGATTTATCTTTTTAAGTATGTTTCTGGCTCACTATCTTAGGGTAGAGTAACCATTTTTACAAAAATGTACCAATTTAATATGTTTTTTCATGTGCGCGTCTCTCTTATGTCAATAAGTTGCTGAGCAGGTCTTGATCGTTGATGATGGAAGCAGGGATGGAACAAAGAGAGTAGGTTTTGACTTTGTAAAGAAGTATGGTGTAGACAATGTGAGGGTCATCCTCCTTGGTAAAAACCATGGCAAAGGAGAAGCTATAAGAAAAGTGAGTGCAATTACCATTCATATGGATATTCACAAACAATTTTTTATGCTACTGAAAGTTTATGCTTTCCTGCTCCTGCATCACCACAATTGATTGAAGCTCTTTGCCTCTGCGAAAGCATTGTAAAACAGGGAATGCTACATTCACGTGGTGAATTACTTCTTATGCTAGACGCTGATGGGGCTACCAAGGTTACTGACCTTGAAAAACTTGAAAATCAGGTATGTAAAAGATAGATTACCTATGTTGGCGATATTCTGTGTGGTACAAAATATCTGATGTTTTACATTTCAGATCCATGCAGTTGCCAGAAAAGATTATCGTCGTGAGGATTCAGCAGCCAGTGACACAAGTTTCAGAATATCTGATATTCAATTAGTGGCATTTGGTTCTCGTGCTCATCTTGAAGAGAAAGCTCTTGCTTCGGTAAAGTTCACTAATGATGCTTGCCGCTTGGCCATATTTTCTATTTCTCCGTCCAAGTTGCACACTCAAAATTTGAATTTGTATAATCTATGTTTCAGAGGAAGTGGTACCGCAACTTTCTGATGAAGGGTTTCCATCTTGTGGTTCTCTTGACTGCTGGTCCTGGAATCCGTGATACGCAGGTGTGTTTCTTCATTTAAATATATTTCTATTTTATTGGCCTAAAGCCTATGAACCTGTATATATGTGCTATACTAATAAGATAAAGTGAAATATATATTGAAAATTTTACAGCATGTTGCTGATTTTGGATTTCCTCATGTAATGCAGTGTGGTTTTAAGATGTTTACAAGGTCTGCAGCAAGGAAGCTTTTCACAAATATCCGTTTGAAAAGGTGATTCTGACCTTGGTGAACTATTTATCACCCCCATTGTTAAGTTCTGCTACTTAACCTCCATATTTTTGGGCCAAAAAAAAAAAAATTCTGCTACTTGCATATCCTGCCAGCAAAACCTCCAAACAAATATACAGCACATGCATAGATTAGTGTAATTGTTATCACGCATATATGCTTGTTTGTTCATTGAGTTGTTTATGTGGATGGAGGTAAAGTCTTTGTGAAATTCAGTTTCATTTTGTTGTTGAGAATTCAAAGAAAAAAAAAATAGTCGAGGAATTAAGTAGTTTTTTAGTTATAGATATTCTTATTCATGTTAGTTTCATCATTCCACCTTTCCCCAGTTTTGAAATGATTTGCCAAGTAATTTTGCATTGAAATTGTCAGTTTGTCACTAGATTGTTTTGCACTTTCTTTCAACTTTCCCTTTCTATCAAAACTAGACATTTATGATTTAACAATTACTCTAATTTTGCATCTTCTCTCAATTTGAATTTGAATACACTTCCTGACACTCGCTGTTTTAAATGAATTTCTTCAATATCTAGCACTGAGGATATAGCAAGCGAAATTTCCTACTCTAATGTTCAGTGCTCTGCTCAATCTTTTTGAAATTTCCTGTGATTAATTAGCATCATGGGTTAATTGTGCAGGTGGTGCTTTGATGTTGAAGTGGTTTTCCTTTGCAAATGGTTCGGCATTCCAATGCTTGAGATATCTGTAAACTGGTCTGAAATTCCCGGATCCAAGGTAAATCCATTGAGCATACCGAACATGCTTTGGGAGCTTGCCCTTATGTCTGTAGGATACAGAACTCGAATGTGGAAAGTTAACCCTTGACATTATGACTTTCCTGGATCCATTGAGCAATGACAAACAAAAAGAAGCTATGCAGATGATTTGATCATAAACTTAGGCTTAATACCATGTATTTAGGAGAACTTTTACATTTAGCTTAAATCAGTTTATATATGAGCTTTTTTCTATATGCGAAGCCACGGCCAGAACATGCAGTTTTTCAGTTGTAATAGTAACTGAGGTATACTTTTTTGTGTTTTTACAATTTTTACTCTTACATTTTGATGGTTAAATTACGAATTTATTTCCCCAGAGTATTGGGATCAGGTTAAGTGATTTACCTTGAGCATTCTTCTGAATTCTGGTTGTTCATTTCAACACTTTTTTTGAGTAACTATTACTTTTCTTATTTGGAAGTTGAAACCCAATTATATACATGTCTTCTCTAGTTTCCATTCAATATCTGGACTTGGAAAGAACAATTGCTTTCTAAGAAAGTCATTAATTCTTTCTCAATTACCCTATGATCATGGCCAATTTCCATCATCCCAAACAAAGATTTTATTTCTGTTATTGATCCTCCCAAGCACAATTCGTCTTTTCCCCCCTGGATACATGGAAGTAATTAAAAGGAATAGAAATTTACCCATCTCCATTCTCAATTACTCTTTCTTGACTTTTCTACCTATTTTTCTAAGCTTGTCCAGTTCTGAGTGTGGGGACAATTTTTTGTAGAAAAAAGTGTACTACCATTCTTTACAAAGTCAAGTCTCAAGTAAACCCCTCCTAATAATTTCCCAATTGGCAGATCAAAAGAACTCTCTGTTCCTTAGCTATTTGCAAGCTTTACAGATCTAGTAATCCATTTTCAGTTTTTAACAAATTTGGGGGAGTGGAGATGGCGGATGCTCTTCTTTCAGCCGTTGCCAGCACCATCGTGGAGAGCATAAGCTCGCTGTTGTCTGAAGAGTTTGGAATCACCGGAGGCTTGAAAACAGAGCTGAAGAGGATGCAGAGCACCTTTACCACAATCCAAGCTGTGCTTGTCGATGCAGAAGAGAAGCAGTGGACAAGTGAGGCCATCAAGGATTGGCTCAGAAAACTCAAAGCTACTGCTTACGAAGTGGAGGATATCCTTGATGATTTTGCTGCAAACACTCCTAGAGGAACCCAGGTAAACACCTTAAGTCGCTTTCCTAAACAGCTTTCATTTCATTTTAAGATGGCACATAAGTTGAGGAATGTAAGAGAAAAATTAGATGCCATTGCTGGGGAGAGATCAAAGTTCCACTTGACAGAGGGAATAAGAGCTGTTGAAGATAGACAAGTTAGTGATAGAGAAACTAGCTCTCTTGTTGATGAATCAGAGGTGGTCGGAAGAGATAAGGAGGTGGAGAAAGTAATCAATATGGTGTTGAATAATTCAGCAGGTGATCAGGATCATGGGATTTCTGTTTACGCCATTTGGGGTATGGGAGGGCTCGGAAAGACCACACTTGCTCAATTGGTTTATAATAATGAAAGAGTGGGAAAGGCTTTTGATTTGAGAAGTTGGGTCTGTGTATCTGATGATTTTGACATCAAAACATTAACAAAAGCCATTATAGAGTCCATTGGAGGGGATTGCAGCTCACAACAACTTGATCTTCTACAAAGACACCTGCAAGAAAAACTAAGTGGGAAAAGGTTTTTGCTTGTATTGGATGATGTGTGGAATGAAGTTCATCACAAGTGGGATGGATTGAAGAAAGCTTTTAAACATGGTGCCAAAGGAAGTATAGTTATGGTGACTACACGTGGTCAGAATGTTGCCCAAATGATGGCAACTGCTCCTAATTCTATACACCACTTGGGATGTTTGTCCTATGATGATTCTTGGTCCTTGTTCAAGCAGCTTGCATTTAGAATGGGAAAGAGCGAGGACTACCCACAGCTGGAAGCACTTGGAAAGGAGATAGTGAACAAGTGTGGAGGGGTGCCCTTAGCAATAAAGGCTTTGGGGAGTTTGATGAGCTCCAAGGAAAGAGAGAGTGAGTGGCTAGCCATCAAAGAAAGCAACATGTGGGAATTGGAAGATGAAGGCAACAGAGTCTTGGAGGTCTTGCGATTGAGTTATAGGCATCTAAAACCGCACTGGAGACAATGTTTCGCATTTTGCTCACTATTTCCCAAAGATTCTATTTTGGAGAGAGACCATCTCATACAACTCTGGATGGCTAATGGCTTTGTTCCTTCAAATGGGCATGTGAGTTTACATGATGCGGGCTGCCAAATCTTCAATGAATTAGCTCGGAGGTCTTTTTTTCAGGAAATCGAGGATTTCGAAGGAGATGTTACTTGTAAAATGCACGACCTCATCCATGATCTTGCGCAATCAATTTTGGGTTCAGAGTGTTGTGTGGTTGAACGAGGCCAGGTTGGGTTGACTGTGCCGAAAACAGTTCGTCACATGTTTGCCAGGTCTGGTACTCCCAACCTACACAATGTCAATTTCTTGCGCTCATTGATTGTAAAGGCAAAGAAGAAAGGGGAGGAGGAGTTCTATTTGAAGATTGCAACAAAACAGAAGCACCTGAGGGCACTAGAAGTTAGTTTTTACAGCATAACAATGAATTTGTCATTTGATAATTTCAGACATTTAAGGTATCTAAATTTTCGTGGTTTCAATATAAGCACACTTCCTGAATCAATAAGCAGCCTCCGTAACCTGCAAACACTGAACCTGAGAGATTGTCGTCAGCTTCGCACATTACCCAAAGGTTTGAAGCATTTGAAAAGTCTTATATATTTGGACATCGGAGGTTGTATTTCACTTACTTGTATGCCTGATGGACTGGGGCAACTGTCAAGCTTGCGGGTTCTTAGCAAATTCATTGTGGGAAAAGACCATGGTTGTCATATAGATGAACTGAAAGAGATGGCCCTTGAGGGAGAACTACGCATCAAAGAACTTGATAATGTGAAAAGTTCAGCAGATGCTAGAAGTGCCAATCTGAATATGAAGCAAAATCTAAGATCATTAAGTTTAGAATGGCGGGAGAGCAAAAGCAATGATGGTGCTCGAGATGAAAATGGTGAAGATGTTCTTACTGGTCTCCAGCCTCATCCAAATTTGAAGAAGCTAAGCATAACAAGTTACCATGGTGCAAGGTTTTCAAATTGGTTGATGGATCTCCTTGTAGTTGAAATCTCACTGGAGAAGTGTGGAAGATGTGAATGCCTTCCACCTCTTGGTAAATTAAGCTTCCTCAAGGTCCTTGACATTTTTAGAATGGATGCTCTGAAATCTATTGACAGTAGCTTCTATGGAGATGGCGAGACTTCATTTCCCTCATTGGAGAGCTTGAGATTGACTCATATGCCTTGTTTGGAGGAATGGACAACAATTAATGATGGGAGAGAAAGTTTTCCTCTCCTAAGTTCATTAACTATTACAAATTGTCCTAAGCTAGTTGAAATACCACCAGTACTTGAATTATCTCTGAAAAGCTTACAAATCTATGGCAATTTCACCATCTCGTTACTTAATTCTGTGGTGCATCTCACTTCTCTCACCTTTCTCAGTGTTTATGGCTTGATAGATCTGACGGTTGTCCCAGAGGGAGTATTGCAACATCACAAGCACCTTGAAGAGTTAGCATTATCAGGTTTGAGAAGGCTGAAGTCTCTATCAGATGTTCTAGACAACCTATCTGCCCTTAAACACTTGAAAATTAGTTTCTGCGATGAGCTTGAAAGTCTGCCAGCTGGACTAGAGAACCTCAGCTCTTTAGAGAGCCTGCTATTATTTCGGTGTGATAGCCTCGTCGGCCTTCCAGAAAATGGATTGCGTGGCTTATCTTCCCTATCTATTCTATCGATCAAAAATTGTGAGAAACTAGAGTCTTTATCAGAAGGGGTGAGATATCTGACTTCGCTCCGAGATTTACAAATCTGGGAATGTCCAGAGTTGAAGTCATTGCCTGAGAGTATCCAACATCTCACATCGCTTTCCTCTCTGCGTATTGACCGTTGTGAGAATCTGATGTCATTGCCTCGAGGGCTACAGAGTCTCACGGCTCTCAAGGAATTGAGTATTACAGAATGCCCAAATGTGGAGAGGAGGTGCAAGGCAGAGGGAGGAGAGGATTGGCCCTTCATAGCCCACATTCCTACTGTACAAATCAGGTCTGGTAAAGAATACTCTCGACGGTGAATGATGAGCACTCTGTTCAAAAGGTAATTCTTTGGTTCTTTTTAGTTTATTTTTATTATTATTATAATATTCATAAAAGTCAAATAAAATAATTATAACTAATAAATAGTAGAAATTAAGATATACTCTTCTTTTAAGAAGTCTATTTCCCTCTCATCACTTCCTTTTTTCTTTCTTTTAAATTTTCATGTGGTTGGTACTTGGTATTAATAATTCTAGGAGTAATTTATTTATATTTATAATAATAATGTGATTAAACTTGTTCCCCTGGAGATGACAGCACACTCAACTAAAATGGAATGCTCTAATTATATATCTCATCTCATGTTAAATTACATACAATATTCATCTGGCGTTGGTATCATAAATTATTATTATTATAATGATTATTATCTTTCCCTTTTCTATATTATCTTGTTTCAATATTAATTCCTGGACGTAATTCCAAATACAATTTCAGGGCTGGTGATTGGGCAAAAGGTCTCTTTTGAATTTTTTTTATTCCAATGCAATGTGAAGCAAAGTTGGTTGTGCAACTGGAAATTGTCAAACTCAAAGCTCTACTTCAACGCTTAAATTTTCCTGGGGATCGAGAACATTGCTGCTTTTCCTTTATTATGGTAATTGGATGATGATTTGTAGTAATAATTGAAAGCAAACTAATTGTTTTCATTTCCTTCTTTGATGATCAGACAATTATTATTTTAGTTTGATTTGTGTTCAATTTTTAATGATATATATGTACAACAGATTCCATGAATTCAAATTTAAATCATCATTCTGATTGTTGAATCATTCTGTTGTTTTGCTTTGCTAAACTAAACTCCCAGTCCCAGCCTTAGTTGTGTTCCATTTCATCATCCATTGTCTCAAGTAATGAAATAAAATTAACTTCTACTCATTGGAACAAAAAATGTCTCTCGGAACTTGTTTTTGATTTGCTTCTATAAGTCTGACTTGGGCCATTTCCAAATCTTGTCCCCAACTCTAAGTTCACTTGATTTGCTTCTATTAGTCCTTAATTATAATTGTTTTTTTCCCCACCCGGTATCAAGAGCTTTAGTTTATTTTTACTAATCCGAATTCGACCTGAATTGTGCACTTGAATTTGGTTGGTGAATCTACTAATGGGAGTTACTGCCTATTCAAGATCTCGAATCTGAGACCTGCTTAAACTGGAATGAACCGCTTACCACTTCGATCCAACCCGACGTTGGTTTTATAATTCCTTATTATTAAGACCAAGTACGACTTACACAACAGCAAAATGATATGACTGACATAATCTAAAAGCATTCATTATTTTTACAAAACAATAGTAATTACCAATGACAATTCAAAATTTAATTGTACTATATCATGATGAATGCTGGAGTTAATTGGTAATTACTATTGTTTTGTGTTTTTACAATTTTTACTCATTTTGATAATCAAATGTACATGAGTTTTGGGGGAAACTGGTTTGTACTTTCCTTGTAAGTTAAACCCTGAATTAAAGCAGTACAAGTAGACCTGCTCATGGGTCGGTCTGGGTCGGATTTTTACTATATAATTATAGAAATTGTGCGGGTCTGGCCTGACTATTCGGGCTTGATCATTTAACCAAAGCCTGCCCATATTTAAGCATTCGTGTCCAAGGCCCGCTCGTTATATATTTTTTAAAATAAAAAAAACTTTTAATTACATTTTATTCAATTTTTTTTTTATAAAAATCAACATGATAATTTTTTAACCATATTTTTTATAAATAAATTTTATATAATACAATTGTAATGTTATATATTACATAGTATATATTTATATATTTAATATTTAAAAATAATAAAGATATATGTATTATAATATATATATATATAAATATATTATATATAGTAATACGGGCCGGGCCCGGGCTTTTGGAAAAAACCCAGGCCCAACCCGTTTTGCAAAACGGGCCTCTCCCTTTATCCAAAGCCCAACCTTCTGGCCTTAAACTATTGCCCAAACCCTCCCATTTTTCGGGTGGGTTTTCGGGTCTGGGGCGGGTACCCGGGCCCTTGAGCAGGTCTAAGTACAAGAGAAAATCAATAATTCTGCATAATTTAGACATAAATAATCCTTAATTAAAACCACAAAAACTCTTGTTTCAAAATCTTGAAAACCTAAAAGTAAACCGTTTCTCATGCTTTGATATGCAAATTTTGCATTATGAAGCTAATAATGAATAAAAAAAACATTTAATATCATTTTTATGATTAGAAAAAAAAATTGTATATGATATAAATATCTCAATCTTCACGGATTCTGAGATCATGCCTCCATATTCTAGATTCTTTTGAATTTGAATCTTGCCCCTATTGCTATGTGTGGTTTGGTGCCCCTCTCTTTACAAAACCTTCAGGTTAATAATAACACATAAGCAAATATAATATTCATGTTATAATACTTTCTTTGTAGTCTAAATCCTTTAAAAAATGAAAAAAAAAATAGAGAGACAATTTAGAATTACTAGTAATTATCGAAGTAAATCATTGTAACAATTAACCTGTCAGGAGTAGAATTGAAATCTGCACAAATTATTAGAAATTATTAGAGGAATCTATGATCTGATATAGTTGTGTGATTTCTGAAGAAGAAAATATGATCTGATATAGTTGTGTGATTTCTCGGGAGAGTGTTAATTTCTTCTCTATTCAAATCTGGAAAGAAAAAAAAATTATAGTTTAATCTCATATATATCTTAATAACTTTTATTTATAATCATAATCATAATTATAAAAGAAAAGAGAGATAAGACGATGGAGAGAATCAGAGAATGACTGATTTCTTAGAATTTTATTTATATTTATGTCTTAGGCAATTTTATTGTGACGGAGGGTGCTTTTTACAGGGAGGGTTTAGTCGGCTAAGTCACTCCTAGATCCTAATAATTAAAATTGAAATAAAATAAGAATTAAAAATAAATTAAAAATATCAATAACTTAGATTCCAAGTTATAGATCCTAATAAGAATCGGCCATGCATGTAGTAGTATAAATATCTACAAAATACAACTATTTAGTTATTGCTAATTCTTCCTCCAAATTAATTAGTTATTAGTTATCCTTGGCTTCACCAAAGATGGCAGAAGTTTATCGCTTTCCTTTGGTAGAGTCCCGCGTAGAGTCTGATAGTGGAGTAGCATTCAGCTTCTTTCTTGGATCAACAGGTAAAAGATCAGAACTATAAATTAATCTGGCTTTTTAATCAATTTTGTTTGGTTTTGTTTGCTTCAATTGATCATATATGTTTTTTTTTATTGGTCGGTTTAATTTGGCTGCCTATTGTAATTGTTAATTCTTGTTCTCAGCTTTATATGTATCTAACTTACATCTACTAGGTATTTTTGTAAAAAAAAAATTTAAAAAGATAAGGAATTGATCAAAGAAAATTTTGAACAAAGAGTTCACTGATGATTTTTAAGCAAAGAGCCTAATTAATTCCTTTTTAATTTTAAAGCAAATCAACTCGCTCCTTGGTTGATTAATTTTAGTTTTATTGAAGAATATTTGCGATCATTAAGTTTCATAGATCTGGAATGTTTCATGATCATAACCGATTCTTCACCGACAAGGGGTTGAATTAAGTGGTAAGCGGCTTGTTATAGTTTAAGCAGGTCTTAGTTCGAAACCTTGCGTACGCAGCTACCCTGTTGGGAGACTCACCCACTATAACCAGGCGCGCGACGCGGGTCAAATCCGGATTAATCAGGATAAAACCCTAGATACCGGATGGGATACCAAAAAAAATTATCGATTCTTCCCTATTTTAATGGGATAGATAGCCCAATTTGTTTATTATCATTGAATAATTTTTCTACTAATTAGCTGCATTTTGAATGGAATGTATGCTGATTTAGCTCTCACTGGTTAAGTTAGTAAAATTTCTGTGTGGCTCATGAACTCTTAACAAGACGTATTTATAATCTTCACTCAAGCTTCTCTTATATTATTAATTAATTAATTAAAATAATTTTTTGTTGGAATGTTTAATAGAGAAGTGGTGGCAAACGAGGCGTTATTATTTGACGCTACCTTCAATTCTGATGCCTCCTTATGCATCATTTAGCGGACGGATTTGGGCTCTCGGCTTCTTTTGTTTGATAGGAATGGGATGCTATCTCGTGTCAAAATTGTTACGTAATTTGCATCGCGGTTTGTTTCTTTACCTTATCAATATTTAGATGTATTCCCTACTTAAATACATGTATTGTATTTAAGTATTCTTTTTTCTTATTCTGGTTGGTGTTATTTTTTTAGGTAAAAATGTGATTCCATCCAAGCTAGAAATAAAAGATATGATGGATCAATATCAGAGTCAATTACCGGAGGAAATATGCATGGAAATTCTAGAGAGATTATCTGTTACGTCTCTTATCCGGTTCAAGGCCGTATGCAAGTCCTGGAAATCTTTGATTTCTACTCTCTATTTCATGGACCATCACTTTGATCGAAATGCAGCCAATTCTAACAAGTTAGGGATTACCTTGATGACAGATTATTCAATCTGCTTGGAGATATGGAATTTCAGTCCCACATCTTTGGGGAAAACAATGTTCATTGACCACTCGCTTGAAGAATGCAATTACGCCAAGGTCTTAGGTTGGTGTAGAGGGTTACTTTTGGTAGGAGTTGACTGCAGCGACTACAAGTTGTTGCTTTGGAATCCATCAACTAGGAAATGCAAGGAAATTCCGGATCTACAATATCAGCAGCTGGAATACAAATATATTGATTCTTCCACACTTGGGTATGATTTCAACATCAAAAGTCACAAGATAGTCTTAATTTATAAATTAGGTAAATTTGAACGCTGCATCTCAGTTTATACTCTTAAAACAAATTCGTGGACATCCGTTGAGTTGGATACAGAACATAAAATTGCTGATTACGATGGATATCCCATAACTCTTATTGCCAATGGGGCACCACATTGGGATAAACCATAGAGATATTGTTACTCGCCCTGAATCTGAATACAATATTACTCACCGCAGAATTGAATGCTTTGATTTTGCTGTAAATAAGTTGCTAGTGGTTCCACAGCCTGGTGACTATGATAATTGTCGCTTCTCTTTTACTCCTCAACTTTATGATACTGAAGGAAGTCTTTGTATTGAATACCGAGAAAACGATGGATTAATCCTTGAAATATGGGTAATGAGGAGATATGGTGTGAAGGATTCTTGGTTCAAATGGATGAGTTTTGAAGATGAGTATGTACCCTTCCCAATTTGTTTTGCAAAGAATAATATCAATGTTTCGTTCTTCGTAGGAAGGGGAAAAAAATGTTGCGCCATTTACAATGGCAAGGAAAAAGGAACTGAACTTGAAGGTTTGGAAGAATTGGCAGGCGAAGAGCTCAGGGGTGAGTTTTTGTTCAATCCGTCTTTGAAAAAGAGTGCTTCTGCATTTGATGTCAGTTTGATTTGCTTTGAGCATGAAGAGGTTGGAGAGAGGTAATTAAGATTTGTTAAACATTGGAAATATTTTCTTTTTTCACTTTTTAGTTAATTTAATTTTTTGGCATTATTATGAATTTATAATGACTTCCTGTATCCAAGAACCTGTTGAAATTATTTGTGTCTTTATTCTCGAAACATATTAAGATAATTAAAGTTGGATCATGATATCTATCTATCTATATAAAAGTACACTATATATAAAAGTACAAATAAGGGGAAACTTTATGTTTTCCGATTGTACCTTTTTTTTCAAATTATTTCTAAATTGTCATTATTAAATAATAATATTTTAATTATTCCACTATTAAAATAATGGAAATTTAGATTATCCTCATTAATTAGGATCCAATGTGGCCAATAGGGATGCTCCACATCATCTTTAACATCTAAATTTTCGTGCAAAACATTCCCCAAGTCGGTTTCGGAGAAGATCAATTCTGTCCAGAAAATTTCAAGGGCAAAATCATCCACCGAAACATCAGATTTAGGTCTCGAGATAAGCATAAAAGTTGTAGATCTCGGAATTCTCTTTTCAACGGTACCTCATTTGCATTTTTCTTAGCTCTGGATCAAAAGTTGTGAATTTTCTTCCAAAACTGCTCTTATGAAGTCCTCCTTTAAATAAGATTTAACAATGCTGCATCAGGGCTGAATCATTACTGCATCATAATTATTTTGAGAACATTGCATCATAATTATTTATTGGACTTAAACTCCTTCTTTAGACTTCCATATTAACGAATTAGGTCTAAGAATATCAGATGTAGACTTCAAGACATATGGCTTGGCAATTTAGACTTTATGGACTCAAACGAGCCTAATGGGCCTATTGAGCCGAAATAAGACAAAATCAATAGTTTCTCCAAAGCTATCTATACTTTATATAAAAGTATGAATAATGGAAATCTTTATGTTTTCCGATTGAACCCTTTTTTCAAATATTTCTAAATTGGCATTATTAAAATTTATTTATTTAAAAATTAATTATAAAATTTTAATTTAGACTAAATTATAAGTTTGTAAAATTAATTTTCATTAGTGAACATGCAAATTTCTACGAATAATGGGGAACTTTATGTCTTACGATCAAGTGATCCTCATGATCTCTCTCTGATACGAGCACAATGACAAGACAAAATAATGGTAGCGGCCCAAAGCAATTAGACCGAAAGTAATGAGAAAGAAATCAAAGAGACCAAGCGAAGGAATGACCCAAATAAGAAATATATGAGCCCAAAAAGAAATAGGAAGAAAAGAAATAAAAAACCAAATAGGAACTAAAAGGAGCCTGGAAGGATAAGAGGGAAACTTTTCTAACCCAAAAGAAAATAAAAGGAAATGGGAAGCCTGAAAGGCTAAGATCATGTTTAGTGCACCGATTTACTGGTCGATGTACCAGTCAAACAGAGTTTTAAGTTTAATTTTCGTTTCAATCACTGCTCTAATAATCCCATCTGTGCAATATATAATTTGATTTGTACGGTGTAATCTCATCTGTACAGTACCTAAACAGTGTCAACTATCAATGGCATCACTACACACCGTTCTACTAAATACACCCTAAGTAAAATCGAATAAAAAGGCTCTTTTTAACTAAAGAATGGTTGAATGGGGAATGGAATAAAATCAAATTATAAGAAAGGAAAGAGAAGCAAAATGATGTGTCTACACATAGATAGTTAAAATCTAGAATTTAGTAGGTAGTTTGGTACCTAATTAACTAACTTAATATCCATTGTACAAAAAATTTATGTAATAACTGAAACTTTAAAGAGCCGTAGCTCAAAAAACATGAACTAGCTTAACTTGAGGTTAACAAATCTTTTAAGGCAATTTGCCTTTGGAATTTTCTCCTTGTCTTCATCACATTTTCTTGCCATTCTAGATTAATTACAAGTTCATTAAAAAACAAGAAATCAAAATTCAATTCAACCCTTATATTAAACTCATTACATAAGCAAAATCCTCCTTTTTAGAGAGTAGTTGGGTGACTCAATTGTTTTTTCGCTATAATGGAGTTGTTGAACTTGAAACTCTTACATGCTAAGGATTTCAAAGAAATTTCTTTCATAATTATCCTTATCCATGAAGCTTGTTAATTAATCCTTCCATTCCCAAACAACAAATTTGCAGAGATGGGTAGTCTTGTTTTCCATGAATTCAAGAAGCAAGCTTCATTTTTCTTCAAAGAAAAATTCAAGACTGCTAGATTGGCTTTAACAGATGTTACCCCAGTTGAATTGTAAGCTTTCTTTTCATTTTTTCTTTTTCCACATCTTAAACATATAATTTATATTCCATTATCATTTAACTTTCTAATTTTTTGATTGGGTGATTTTGAAGATTGACAGAAGAAGCTACAAATGGGAATATGCTTTCACCAAATGCAAGTAGCATGAGTGCAATATCAAGGGCTGCCTTTGAAGTTGATGATTATTGGAGAATTGTTGATATTTTGCACAAAAGGTTAATCTTTTTTTTTTTTTTACCTGTTTGATAAGTTTAATTGATGTTCTACAAACAGAATCTCTGAACTCTGATTTTCATAATTTGATCAGATTGTCAAAGTTTGATGCAAAGAATTGGCGACCCTCTTACAATGCTTTAGGTTTGTTGGAACACTTGTTGACTCATGGTCCTTTGAGAATTGCTGAGGAATTTCAGAATCATAAAGATTCCATCCAAGAAATGGGAAATTTTCAATATATTGATGGGAAAGGGTTGGTATATATGAATTCACTTTCATCAGTCATAACTCAGAATTCATAAATTGGGTTATTTTACATGAAACTTCTAGTATGTTATTTGATTTTATTACACATGCATGCAGGTTTAATTGGGGTTTGAGTGTTAGAAAATTATCAGAGAAAATCTTGATGTTACTTGAGAATGAAGCATTTCTCAAGGAAGAGAGAGCAAGAGCAAGGAAACTAACAATGGGGATCAAAGGTTTTGGGAGCTTCAGCCAGCTTTCTTCTCCTAGGGATGGAAGATTTGATTCTCAATTCTATGAAGATCATCAAAATGAGAAGGAAAACAATTTCTTGGAATTTAAAGAGAATTTCTCATCAAAGGAAGAAATCAAATTAACAGAAGACAATCAGAAGCAAGAAATGGAAATCAAGTGTTTGGAAATTAATGGAGGAATTGATAGTGAAAGGGAACATCCATTCTGTGAAGATCAGCAAGAGACTGCAGGGTCATTGCTTTCTTCAATTATGTGAGAAATTAGATTTGAAGATTACCCTTTTAATACATGTGTATGTATGTATGTATACAAATAATTTTTAGGTTTATTAGTATGTTCGATGATTTCTCATTGAATGTGTGTGTGTTTATACGAGAGTTATTTGATTGTAACAAAAGTTAAGATAATCGTGTTTATTTTGGTCACAATGAAGAGATAGAAATGATGATATTTGTGTTTATAATATACAAATTTCCTAACTTTAATTCAAAATAAAGTCTGTCCAACTTGCATGCAAATTATAGCTCTATTGCAAAATCAAAAAGCATTCAACATCAAAATTTACTGTTTCTTTAACCTAATAATGTCTCTGCCTTTACCTTCACACTTCTTTTTAGGGTCACAATTCTCAAAAACATAGATAGATTTCTTGTAAATTGTCCCACTTTTCACTTGGGAATTTTGAAGAATGGGGATTTCATAAAAAGAGTTAAGATTTGAATGGGGATTATATAGTATATATATACTAGTACACTATTTCACAGATATTCAGAAGTGACAACTAATGTAGTCTTTTGAAGAGAAATAGAGCCCCATGGGGTATCTTTCATTCCATCAGAATCGCCTGAAGTCTTGTCAATTAATGTACTTTGCAAGGTGCCCACTGCCGCCCATACCATGAGTTCCACGGGTCAGCTAAATTGCACAAATCAAATCAAATTTCAACATATTTAACAGAAGAAAACAAATTAAGCAAAGGATAAGAGAAAAAGACAGATCAATTCTTGGAAGCCAACCAATCTTCAAGACAAGTAAGGATTCAACCAGAGCCACCAGCCTCAGCTACAAAATGTATGGAAAAGAGGGTATCATTTTTCCATAGGCTGAGGAGTCTTAGCCAGACTTTCTCAATTTAAGGTTATGGGAAGGATTGAATATTCCAATTCCTTGCAAATCGGATTACTTTCAATCTTCAAAAGTTATCAACCTCAAAAACAGATTAAGGGTGCAAGAAAAATGTTAAAGAAATAAATAGTCAAAAGGACAAAAACTTCTCGACATTAAAAATAGTAATTAAAAGAATTGGACCACAATCAAACCCCTCACTTTCTCAAAGTTACTCGGTTCACTCTAACAAGAGAATAAACATAAGATGGATAACAAAGCTAGAAACAAAAGAAAAGATTGCAAGTTCGCACCAACAAATGGTGCAATAGTTCTTTTTCTCTCTTTGACCCTAGTTCTCAAACTCAAAATTCAAAAACACTTAGAAGCATTTCCTGTGGACAATTGATGGACCTGACTCGTCATACTCAGCCTTGGCGATCCACATCTGCAATGAAATAGCAAGCAAATTTGATTAGCTAATGTAAGAAAACGTGCATACAACTTGATCTTATTATATATGTAAATGAGAAGTGAACTTACTTGTTGGAAGGTGCTGAGGGAAGCCAAGATTGAACCACCAATCCAGACACTGTATTTCCTCTCAGGTGGGGCGACCACCTTGATCTTCATGCTGCTAGGAGCTAGTGCAGAGATCTCCTTGCTCATTCTGTCGGCAATACCAGGGAACATGGTTGAACCACCACTGAGAACAATGTTACCGTACAAGTCTTTCCTGATATCCACATCACACTTCATGATGGAGTTGTATGTTGTCTCATGGATACCTGCAGCTTCCATACCGATCATGGATGGTTGGAAAAGCACTTCAGGACATCTGAAACGCTCGGCACCAATGGTAATAACCTGACCATCGGGTAACTCGTAGCTCTTCTCTACTGATGAGCTTGTTTTGGATGTCTCTAGCTCCTGTTCATAGTCAAGAGCGATGTATGCCAGCTTTTCCTTCATGTCTCTCACAATTTCCCGCTCGGCTGTGGTGGTGAAGGAATATCCACGCTCAGTGAGAATTTTCATCAAGCTATCAGTGAGGTCACGACCAGCCAAGTCAAGACGAAGAATGGCATGTGGGAGAGCATAACCCTCATAAATGGGGACTGTGTGACTGACACCATCTCCAGAGTCCAACACAATACCTATACAAAACGGGGGACAGATATGTCACATCCTACTCCACGGCAACATGTTATGACTATTGAATTCAATTCAAAGATTTCACTAACCTTCTCAACAGACTATAATTAGAAAAAAATTGATACATGCTAATGTGATTCTAAGAACTAATGCCATTTATACCAATAACAGCCAGACAATAATTCCAAGTAAGACTATTATGAAACAACCAATGGACTCATCTAGATTATTTAATCATAAAACAGTTTCAATTAAGCACAATTCCAACGAATTTTAACCTAAATGGATCAAACATTATTGTATTCAATGATACTTACCGGTTGTACGACCACTAGCATAAAGAGAGAGCACAGCCTGAATGGCAACATACATGGCAGGAGTGTTGAAGGTCTCAAACATAATTTGGGTCATCTTCTCACGATTAGCTTTAGGGTTGAGAGGAGCCTCAGTAAGAAGAACTGGGTGCTCTTCTGGGGCAACACGAAGCTCATTGTAGAAGGTATGATGCCAAATCTTTTCCATGTCATCCCAGTTGCTCACAATACCATGCTCAATTGGGTATTTCAAGGTCAAAATACCTCTCTTAGATTGAGCTTCATCACCTACGTATGCATCTTTCTGACCCATGCCAACCATCACACCAGTGTGACGTGGGCGACCCACAATGCTAGGGAAAACAGCTCGGGGAGCATCATCCCCAGCAAATCCAGCCTAAACATTTTACATTCAACTTATATATCAGATAAAAAAAAGAAGCTTCAACCTTAAAGTGGCATATCAGCAAGACAAAAAACAAACTTTGACTCGAAAGATAAGAGCTTTCAATGATTTACCTTAACCATTCCTGTTCCATTGTCACAAACGAGTGGCTGGATATCCTCAGCTTCTGCCATCTTCTACAACCTGCTATATATATAACAAAAAAAAAAGTGTCATCTTTTGGAACTAATATCATATACTTAGAAGGCAAAACTAATTAAATTCAACAAGAAGAGGCTATAATTCAATCAAATCCAAAATTACAATGAAAGTCAATGCTTCTCTAACTTAACTTATCTCGAATTCTAGATATCCAATCTACACCTATTTCTCTCTTTTTTTTCCGATTCTATAAGATTAATATTCAAGCATTGACAGATCCCATTAAGAATCTAAAATCTAAAACACCATCAAACACATAAATAACAAGCAGCAAAAACAAAACAGATCTAAAAAAACAAAATGAACCCATTGCCAAAAATGAGATTCTTTTTCAGTCTTTAGATCAAAACAAAGAAAACCCAATTCGCAAAACAAATCAAAATCACACAAAAACCATAACCAAGAACAACACAGAAAAGAATACAGCAGAAAACAGTTAAAAGAATAAAAAGATAAAGAGCAACAGATCTAAAGGAGAGGGAAGAGAGAAAAATGACCTTTTTGAGAAAACGAGGGTGTTTTTGATGGAGAGAACGCGAGGGTTCAAAGAGAGAGAGAGAGGGAGAGAAGAAATGAGTAAGTTTTCTTTGAAAGAGAGAAGGGGGAAGGAGATG
>AWUE01015547.1:0-30285 GCA_001974825.2 Corchorus olitorius | reverse complement strand
GGATTTTATTTATTTAATTTCCTTTTATTTGGATTTTGGGAGAGAAGAAGAGAACCGCGTCATTTTGGGCTTTCTCTTCTCCTCATTTATCAACGCTTTTTCAGTCATATTTTCACTGGGCTTTTTTAGCATCCACTAATTTGAAATTTCCCTCACCTTTTATTTTTTTTGAATTTTTTCCATTAAAAGAAGAAAAATAGGCATATATTTCATTAAATTCTTATGGGATTTTCATTTTTCCCTTCATGAAACTTGTGTTTTCAACAAAGTTGATAGAATAATAAGTCTTAAAAGTGAATATATAGAAATAAAAAAATTAGTCATCGATTGTATATTTTGATGATAAAATGTTAGACTCTTTAATTTTACAGTCTACCGATCAGAATCCTGACATCTTCCAAGAAAATATCAATTTTGAATGAGTTAAAATATGTGAAAGGTGGAGACAGTCAAAAAAATATTAAAAATTGGATACCTTAGACAAAATCCCAAAGAAAAGAAAGTTTGCCACCATGCTTTGAGATGGCAAAATTTTATTTTATGTTAGTATATCCATGTTGTTGAATATAAGGTTCTTATTTTCCTTTTTTTATATATAAGATTTGTAAAGTGGTAGATTGGAATTGGGTGGTTTCAACAATAATAAATGACAACCATGAAGGAATTGATGGAGTTCTAGTATGTTCCTTTCAAAAGCCAAAAAAAAAAATTATAAATGCTTCAAAGTTTTGTGGGGGCAACTCTTCCAAGTTCCAACCCAAAATAGTTGTCAAAACTCTCCAATGGACTAACCAATTCATACATATAAAGATGATGACATGATGTTGAATTTAGTCCCTAAATACATATATATATATATATTTTTTGGGAGAAAAATTATTATGACCAATCAAATTAGTTCTATTAAATCATGAATAAGATTGAGTATTCGTAGATTTTTAGGTGTATCTTTAATTCTCGTTTTCTTTTTTCTCTCTTTTTTTCGATTGATTGAGAAAAGAAAATTCGAATCTTATTCTTTAAATAGGATCTAGGAAGTCAAGTTAGATACACTTGATTGATATATCTAGGCAGTTGAAACTCTTTCAATGATTGGACAAGCTTCAAAATCTTTGAATTGCAGTCATAACAAAAAAATTGAAGAGTAAAAAACAAGTTTTGGATAGTTGGCCAGTTAGAGTATTTGCTGTAAGTAAGCCTGTAATGTGATCATTGGACAAGCTTCATTATCACAAATTGTTCATTAGATTTGAGTTTTGAAACTTAGGAGTTAAGATTTTGAAAAATTATACTTAAATTAAACTCAGATTGAATATATATCTGTCTAATAAAGACTTTTGGGATTTGATTTTGCTGTCACCATTTAATTAATCATTATTCAAGCTACTAACCAACCCTCCTACTGCCATTGCGACCTTTGGTATTTCAATTAAAACCAAGTAGGCATTTTAAAGGAATTTTAATTTGATGTGAAATCTTTGAAACTCCAATAATGGCATGTGCCATTTGTGCAATTGAATTGAATATTGATAGAACAGATCATCAATTTCAGATAAAAAGCCTAAAATTCAATATGAAAGTACTTTTTTTCCACCAAAGACCAACTTGATAATAGAGAAAAATAAATAAAAAATAGTGACCATCATAATGCATTTCCAAATGCAGTACATTGTCTAAACAGAAAATGCAAAATTAACAAAAACAACTTTGGAAGTTATCTTAAAGTTCATTTCTGAAAAGGAATTGATCTTCAATGAACTTGAATCCGTGCTTCTAGATCGGAAACCTAATACCAAAGAGACTGATATTTAGGAGGCTCATCCATCAGTTTTACAGGAATGGGGGGAGAATTACCCATCTGCGGGGGTACTTCGGCCTTCCATCCTTACCGTCAAATAGCTGTGAATGACAAGAAGTCAAATGTAAGGGGAAACTTCATTAGTATAAAGTATGATGGAAAGAAAGAAAAACTAAGGTTTATGATGAGGAGAATATCTTTTTAACAAGACAAGCAGAAAGTGCTATTAAGAAGTGTTACCCCAAGTCTTAACCATAACCAACCACCCAGTCTTTTGAGGAACTGTACTGGCAATCTAGGTTTCTAAATAAGTTGATTCAAACTGATAAAAGCTTAGATATAAATTCGATGCCCAAACTTAATCTAAGTTCAATGTAAGAGAATATCCAGTCTGATGATGCACGCCTATGTGTTCATGAGTGTGTACATCATATATGGACCTATATGAATTTGTATGCAGAAAGAGCCATGCCAATACATTTGTATTAGCACAATGAAGTAAATCACCTCATGCTGCTCCATGAAATCCTAATTATGCATGTGCTTTATACATTAAATAATAATCAACATATCATTATGAAATTTACTTTCATTTTTAGGCAGAAAGGAGAGGCAGGGCATCAAAGTGAGAGATGTCCACTTTTCGCTGAAAAGTTTGATATTATGCATAAAAGCTATGTGAACTTAGCAGTTCAACCAGAAAAGCTAAGGAAATACCTTTCTCAAGCGGCGGTGCTTTGCAAGGGCCCAATTGGTCATGATAGAAGTGGCAACCACAAGAAATACATAACCAGCAACAGTCTGTGTAGCAATATTGAATCCCAGCCATTGGTAAATCTCTGTTGTGTAATTTGCACATGTAACAATGTTGAACAAGAACCCACGGGGAATTTGATACCCTCCACTACCATCTGCGCTACGTAGATTCTTCAGAATGATATGACAGTAGAAGTTTGCAAGTTGACAAACGATACCAAACCCAAAACCAATCTTCATCTGAAGGTCACTAACAGGGGTGTAAAGTGGGTGGTTTACATAGTAAGCAATGTAAGAACCAAAGGTCCAGTAATAAGCACAATTTCTGAAGACATTTGAGAGTGGAGATGTTGCATGGCTGAACCGGTGGACAAAGAATGTTTCCATAATACGTTTGAAGTAGTGGAAACACCAGTAATATAAAGCATAAGTTTGAACAGGGTGGATGACACGCTCCCCTTTATATCCAAAGAACTGGTACACAGGGAAGTAGTAGAAGACAGGATAGAGGAGCAAAGGACCCAAGTACTCAAAGAAGAAAAGTGTACGATAAGATACTTGTGGACCTAGGTCCTTAAACACCACAGTTAGAGTGTTCTGGTTTCCATCAGAGTATTCCTTTAGACTCTTCTTGTAGTGAAGGACAACCGGCCTCTCCTTTGATCCCGGTTGCACAGGAAGTGTTAGTCTTTGTCTTGAAGGATAGAACTTCTTAGCTGTAAGTACAACATGAGAACTGAGTTAATAAGAAGATGTGTTGGCTACGTACAATCATTGCAATCAAAATTACATTTCTGAGGAGTCTGATGAAAGACTCAAGATGACAATAGAGAGGGAATAAAGTCAATTACAACAGCAGCATTCATAAAAGTACCAAAGAACCCCTTTACTCAAGAGGAAAGCAGGCAGAAAAGTAATGCACAATGCAAATTGGTTAGATTTTCATTCCTATCATTATGAATGGAGTTCAAAATATCAATTTTTTATAAATCCATCTCATACTTGAATAGAAGGGCCAATTGAAACTATAAAATCTACCAAGACATTGGATAAAAATAAACAATAAAGGTAATCTAACTGGTATGTAGTGACCATAAGATAAAACAAATAGCATGAAAACCAATATTATATTGTATCAGAAAGCCATACTTTGCATGAGAAATTGAGTGCAAAAATGACATCCGAAAGAAAAAATATGATGCAATTTAAAAGAATTTCAATTTCAGAGACATCTGTCAAGAATCCATAAGGAAAACTCACGTTATCCAAGGTCTCTTAGTTACTTCATCACTCAACTGTCAACTCTCTCATCAAACATTTATGCCATATGACGAGCATCCAAGCAGAAAAATATGCAAATAACAGATTACAGAATACTAGCAAGTAGTCAATCAAACAGCAAACAAAAGAAGAATTCAAGAAATTCGCACAAAGGTGCAAATGTTTCCCCCATTTTAGAGTCATAAAACTACTATCTCATCCTTGATTTGTTAAGTAGGCTCAATTAACTAACAGAGTAACAAATTAAGCTAATTTTGAACTATAAAGAATGCAAATCACTCACTTCTCTTGTGAATTGCCTCCTGCAGATCAGCCACAGTAGCCTGCCAAAAAAAAAGAAGAAAAGAAACGCAATAAATTTCATTTCTTTCCCCCATGCAAACAATGAGTCTAACTCTAAATATCACAAAAAAGTTAAAACCCAATCTGAAAATACCGAATCATTAAGCTCAAGGCCTCCTTTGATAAACTCTCTTCCGCTGCGAGAAACTATATTGACCTTCATCCTTTTAGAGCAAACAAAAGAGACCCAATTTTTAAAATGGTGAGAGAAACAAAACCCAAAGCTTGAAAAAAGCTTTGGAAAGTTTATGGGTGTGTTGAGCTTCTGAGATCTCAAAGTTTATAACTTTGAAAGAGAAAGTGAGAAGCTTTTTTAGTTTAGGAAATGGGAAGCATTGAAGATTCGAAAACTATATATTAAAGGCGTATGGTTGGGGTAGGAGAGCTAACTATCTAGGCCGATGAACCACACCCCACCTCCTCTTTTAATTGTTCGACATTGCTGACTTGTTCCCGTGGGTCCACACTTGATGGGCCCTTTTGACGGTCCTGATTTTGACACGTCATCTACTTTTGCGTATAAGATTATTCTTAGAAATTTTAGACTTGGAACCTCGCTAGATATTTGAAGGGTAACATAAATTTCCATCACATAAATTTTTTCCTCAAATTAGAAATCACACAACTAGATTCTTTAGAGTACAACCTTGAAAAGCTTTGATCAAAAGTTAAATGATTCATGATTTGTTCATAATTTGCTTTCTGAAACTTATTAAATCAAGTTGAAAGAGTTTGATATCATCGTTAAATGAAGTCTTAAATTCAAATCTTATAAATGAAAAAAATGTGTTAGGAATTTTTCTTATTTAGGATTGACGTAACTCAACTTCAAATTAATCAAAACTTTATGTAACTAAAAGCATAGGTGCCAAAAAAATAAAAAGGATTTGAACTCTTGAATTAAGAATTTGATTAATTAGTAATATAACACGGACTGTTAACTTATAGCTAGTTTAAAGTAGATATGATTAATTAATCTTTGATAGTGTACTACTATTTTTAATTAAATTCTAACGGTCAAACTAATATCAAATTACTGCCTATATCTTCATTTCATCTTTGCCCAGTTGAGCAAAATCAAGTGGACGAGTACCCGAACTTACTAATTTGCATTTGGACATGCCCAATTTATTCATCTATCACAATCTTATCTTAATATAATATAGTAATAATTGATACATTAACGTAAAGTGGTTGAAAGTTGAGCCATAACTAAATTAAAATGCCAAAAGCAGATAGATCTCTTCACCAACTAACTAAAAATTTATGTACCCATCAAATCTTTCTTGTATCATTATATGACCAGCCAGTAATTAAGCCACCATTGGCTCATATAAACAAATAGGGAGGCTGGTTGTGGTTGGAGAATTAGGGGCTCAGCCCTTGGCCTTTTTTGTTGTAAAAAACAGCGGCTGCCGCCATGGCGTCCCACCATATCCAAGGTCTTAAAGAGACAGAATGGAGTAACATCATTGTCATGTGGAGTTTCATAATTGGGTACCGGTCGATTTTGATATTGAGTTTCAGGCCCAATAGAATAGAAAAATGGTTGAAGACTTGAATTCTGTCTAAAACAATTTCTCAGATATAAGTCATAATTTTCATTAATTTTGTGAAAATACATATTTGTACTCAAAAACAAACTATAGTTCTTGTATATAGAAGTAATTTTGTTTCAATCCTCCAAATTAGAAATGGGGTTGTTCATAAACATTAATCCTTATACATGAATGAAACGGCACGGGACATTTTTCTTTGGTTTGAACACAAAACGAAACTTTTCCCCAAGCTTATAATTCTCACCATTAAAGATGAAACATCGGTCAGAATTGCAGACTACTCTATAGCTATAGTTATCTGAACAATTTCCAGGGCACGTCGATAGATTTAACGTCTACCAGCTTGTTCTGTAACAGGCAAGATTTTCTATATATACATGCATAAGTATGGTGAAGAAAATCAGGCAAAAATCAGCTGTGTTCTTCAATCTTCACTAATTACTTTTCGAGTTAGTTTATCCAACAACTATGGCAGTTGCAAGACACAATCAATGTCTTTGTCTGGCCTTGATTATCTTCGTGTTTGGAACGAATTTAGTGTTTCAAGTCAGTTCCCGGACCCTGCAAAGTCAAGATGAATCCTCAATGCATGAGAGGCATGAGCAATGGATGGCTCAGTATGGAAGAGTTTACAAAGACATCAACGAGAAGGCTAAACGTTTCAAAATTTTCAAAGAAAATGTGGCATTTATCGACTCTTTCAATGCTGCCAATAACAAGCCTTACAAGCTTGGTATCAATCAATTTGCAGATCTTACCAACGAAGAATTCACAGCGTCACGAAATCGGTTCAAGGGTCACATGTGTTCCAACACTGCTACTTCTTTCAAGTATGAAAATGTTACTTCAACACCATCTGCTATGGATTGGAGAAAGAAAGGAGCCGTAACACCTGTTAAGGACCAAGGCCAATGCGGTAAGTGACCAATTTTCAGTACCAAAAACTGGAATTTTCAATTTTTTACCATCGGGCATTTGGTCTGGTGTTAGAGTGCTGGACTTTTAGTTCTAGTGACAAGGGTTCAATCCCTAATAGCCTCAAATACCCAAAAAAAAAGAGGATTTTTTCTTAATAAACTTCATCTAATGACAAAATTATATGTTATATACAGGATGTTGCTGGGCATTTTCTGCTGTTGCAGCAATGGAAGGGATCACAAAGCTGAAAACCGGTAATCTAATCTCCCTTGCCGAGCAGGAGTTGGTTGATTGTGATGTCAATGGTGAAGATCAAGGCTGCGAGGGTGGTTTGATGGATGATGCATTTGATTTCATCAAGAGCAATCATGGCCTAACAACTGAAGCGAATTACCCCTACACGGGAGAAGATGGGACCTGCAATACTAACAAGGAATCAAACCATGCAGCAACTATAAGTGGATATGAAGATGTGCCAGCCAACAGTGAGGCGGCATTGCTCAAGGCAGTAGCCAATCAACCTGTTTCTGTTGCTATCGATGCCAGTGGTTCCGAGTTCCAATTTTACTCGGGCGGGGTATTTACTGGAGCTTGTGGAACTGAGTTAGACCATGGTGTCACTGCTGTTGGTTATGGAGTTGCAGATGATGGAACCAAATATTGGTTGGTGAAGAACTCATGGGGCACAAGTTGGGGTGATAATGGGTATATTATGATGCAGAGAGATGTGGATGCAAAGGAAGGACTCTGTGGCATAGCAATGCAAGCTTCTTACCCAACTGCATAAATAGAGTATTTTGATACTCAACATCTGCAATATTATGAATGTAATACAAGTCTTCAAAACTATTATTGTGTAAATTTCAAACTTATACAGATATCATCAAGAAATTCCTAATCTACTGGAATCTATGTTTACAGTTGACTGCAAAAATGGCTTCCTCTGTAATCTAATGTATCATTGCTGCTAATGTATTGAGTCTTGTGACACCATCAAATTTGGATCCACCCAAAGGATAATGCTAGTAATGGCCCTGATGGCTTAGAAATTGGCTATTTTTGCAGGTCCTGGGGCTTAAAGTACTGATCAGAACACTATATTTAATTCAATTAATCTAGTAATGGCCATGGCCCAAAATTTAGTAGACATGTTCCAAGTATGTGCGTGTCCAACGTGATAACTCTAATTTTATCTATCAAAATCTAAATCCTGTCTCCAAATCTGCACACATGATTTTGAGGAACATAATCCTTTTCTATTAAATATTATAATTAAGAAACAGTTGAATCACAAATGTAGAATTTTATAATTCAGAATTGGATAGTGATTTTTAGTCAACTATCTTGGCTTTCAAGACTAACGAATTGCTAAATAAGATTTCAAACAGAATACCTAATTCAAAAGAACAGCAGCAGCATGCACAAAAGTTGGGACAATCACAAACTTTTGAGGAGGAGCATCAGGGTTTGATGATGGTGTTGTATGGAACAGAATCACGCAATCAACAGAGCAGAACAAGCAGAAAATGGATATATTATTATCAGTTTCATCAGCAAGCTAAAGAAACATTAGATTCATTTCCTACATTACAAAAGAGATGTCACCTTCGAAATCAAACATATACGAAGCCAGACAAGTAGAGGACATCTGATAGCTACTTTCCTCTTTAGACAGTTTAATGGCAAGAACTTCATTCGTCCGACCTGCTGAAATCAGAAAAGACTGAACTTCAAGTCATTGTACAGCTGTATACACTAAACTGGTATGAAACAGAGGACTCTATTTTTAAGCAAAAACAATGGATGGGAAAGAAATACTTAAAAGGGTGTTGGGTGTGAAACTTAAGTTCCTGTCTGGTTGATTCCATGGCTACCCAAACCAGCGGCAGCTTGAGCAGCATGGCTCAACATGCAAGAAAACCAAAGTGCTCCTTTGGCAAATAGCTGCCTTGACTACAGCATTGGCAGCTGCTACAGCAATTCTTCAGCTGTTACAGCTGAAATCCCAGTAACTAATGCGACAGATTTGGTGATTTCTGAAACATGATACCTCTCATTCACTGATTTAAAAGTTTCTATGTTAGTGTTGAGCTTATCAGTTAGGCCAATTCTTAGAATTCTATTTCAGCAACCTTGGTTACTGCAGTAGCTGAGACCTTTGTAGGACTCATCAAGTTCTTTGGCCTTGATAAGGGCATCTTTTGCCCAAAACATATCACCTGACTAAGCATCGTTTGACAACCCTAACAGCTGAGTAGAAAAAAATTGTCCATATGAGTAAACTGTTAAGATTATTGATCATTTAGCTTCAAGAATTAATAGAGAGCAACTCAAACTAAAAATTGCTACGCCATGTTGTTTACATGCAAAATCACTTCAAAAGACACATCAAATATCAAGAAAGTGATACATGTTGAATTTTCTTTAATAGAAAGTCTTTTAACATTTAATCAAGGAAACGATACATGACAAAGCAACTAACAGAGCAAAAATATTAAACTTTATTGCTCTAAGCCAAAAATTCTTGGAAGAACTCACTAGGCAACTTTGCATATATCCTCATACTCAATAGCTTTAATCACTCTCCCATCATACACTCCCTTCTCTATCTGCACCTTTGCACAAAACTTCTCTGTATCCACACCAAGCAGCCTTGCATTTGACCCACGATACGCCCCATTTACTATCCTAACCATTCCCCCAATTTGTGGAATCACAGTCTCGAGCTCATCTTGATCGACTCTCAACACGTGCTTACTCTCAAGCATTTCAATTTCCCCAACATACTTATCAATCACTTTCCTCACCACACCTTTTTGCTTATAGTACCCTTTTTGTGCCAATGCCTTACTCATTACCTTCACAATTATCCCCTCACAAAGCCAATAATCTTTCCTATTACTCCTCTCCTTCGCCTTTTCCTCTTCCCTCATCAACTCTTCCAAAGCATTTTTCCTCCCACCATTCTCTTTCATCGCATTCTTCCTCTTTCTCTCATTCTCTTCCTCCTCAAAAACTAACCTAGCAGTTTTACTTGAACTCTCCCCTTTCTCCTCTTTCCTAATGTTTCCCCCTCCTAGTGAAAACCCAATTTTCACTCCACTCTCTAAATTCAACTCTTTAGGGACTGCCTTTTTTTCATTCTCCTCAGATTCTAAAGGTGCTTTTAATTGCTCAGCCATCTGAATCTGCTTTTGAATTTCCCTCTCTTGTTTCTCTTCCTCTACCATATCCAATTTAAGTCTTTTATTCTTCATTTTCTCTTTAAAAAGGGTCTCTGAATCTCTATCAATATAAGTAATAAACCAACCTTTTTCCGTCTGGTCAACTTTACACTTCCCAGTCCGTCCCAAATGCTTAACGAAATCAGTTAATGTAGCCCACTCAGTCGAATTCATATGCACGTGATGTCGATCATTAATAAACTCATTGTAAACGACGGTGGCGGCGACACGGCTGAACCGGTGGCTCCTTTTCATGAGGTCGAGGAAGTTCTGTTCAAACTCCTCGGAGTATCCGCTGACAATCCGGTCCGGATTTTCCCCGAAAATTTGCATTTGACGTTGGTGAGATTCGCTCATGCAATGGCATTTGAATCCGTTTTCGTCTCGGCATTGCTTCTGGCACATTTGACAATACCATCGAAGCTTCTGGAGACCTTTCGCTTTGATTCGATTCGCGATTGCTTTGGGAGTTAAGAAATCGTTTTTCCCCATTGGGAAATACTCGGGAACCCTAGGTCGATGATAAAAAATGGAATTTAAATAGAGAAAACAATGATAAAGAGAAAAGATTGAAATTATATGGAAGAAATTGCGAACCCTAGGTCGATAAAAAAAAGGAATTTAAATAGAGAAAACAATGATGAAGAGAAAAGATTGAAATTATATAAAAGAGGGGCAAACCTGAAACAAAGTTGAGAGAGATCGACGGCGGCGGTGCGTGAATTTAGCCGGCAGTGACCGTGAAAGAAGACTGGAAGAGGAGTGGAAATCGATTCTTTTCGGCCAGAGAGGAATAAGGGATCGGGTTTCTTTTTCCTTCTTAATTATTACTAGGCTTTGTAATTTGTATTAGAAGTTTCTTCAAGTCCAACCTTTGAGGCTCAAATTCTTTTCTAAACAAAGACCAATTCAGAGGCCCAACGAGAAAGATCAGGCCCACGTTCTTACTTTATATTTTATTTATATTTATATTTATTATTTATAATTTTATTTATATTTTGACCATGCCTTTCAATTATTTATATTTACAAGACACAGGATACTTGGTATCTATATGAAACAAAAAATTAGAAAGGTATTTTATGGCAGTTTTATTTTTTGAATGAGTAGTGTTTTAAAAAAAAAAAATTAAGTGGTTTTCTTTTAAATGGGTAGTTTTTATTTTTGGTTTATAAGTTTTTTAAGAACTTAGTTTGTCTCCGAATCAACTCGTGAGACAAAGTCAGGTTCTACATTATAAATAGATATAAATAGATAATTAGTATAGATTACCTACCTTCTTTTTAATTAATAATTATTATTATTACTTTCCTAAAGTCTAAAAAATGAATAAAACAAAGAGAAAAAGGTCAAATTTTTATGTCGAATTGGGTCAATCTACCATTACAATGACTTTCTCTTTTTTTTTTTTCATTAAAAAATTGGGTTTTAAGCAACCAATTGTTAGTCCTTTTATGTACTAAAAAAAAACAATTGTTAGTCCTTTTGTTCTGGCACATCGGGATTTATGCAATGTTCGTTGGTTCATACTTATCGTGAGGCCAACATGTGTGCGGATTACTTAGTCAATTGGGCTTATCATGGATCCTTTAATGTCGTCGTTTTGAATCAACCGTCGGGTGTGCTTCATCGTTTCATCGAGAAGGATATTCAGGATGTTTCGAAACCTAGGGCCATTGTTAGCTAAGCGGTCTTGGACTGCTCTTATATACCCAAAAAAAAACTAAATATAAATAGTAGAATAGATTTTTTTTTAGTGGAAATAACGATATACTTGAATTGATTGAACGTCAAAATTACAAATGCATGATTGAAGAACACCACATACATAATTAGCACCAACATCGAGATCTAATTGTGCTATATTATGTGCTAAGATATTAGAAGTATGATGAGAGTAAACTAGCTAAATGTCAAATTTCATTGCTAAGGCAACCTCCTTCCCAACTGGAATTTCTTTGACAGCTATGAGAGAATCAGTGTGCACTTCAATAAAATCAACATTGCTCCTTAAAACCATCTACAAACCAAAATGGATGCCTAAAACTTCTGCATTTGAAAGAACTCACAACCAGAATTCATTCGGATTTTGCCAAGGAAGGAGCCATTCAAGCAACCAGAGACAAGTGATTTTCCAAACTTCACAACTGAATGGACAAGTAAAAAGAGTATGGAAAATAGATTCTTCATGTTCAGAACATACACTGCAAACATTGTCAATATCTAGGCCTCTTGGATATTGATTATATTGTAATTGAATATATTATATTGTAATTGAATATATTATATTGCAATTGAATACCAATTTTAATATTTTTTTTCCTCTTAACACATTGTTTTTTTTTAGTAAAAAAGAAAACAGAAGTGTTTAAAGAATTAATTCATACAAATCATCATTTTATAAAATTAGTAAGCATTTTGGGGAAGATACCCTTCTGAATCTCTATCAATATAAGTAATAAAACAACCGTTTTCCGTCTGAGCAACTTCACACTTCCCGGTCCGTCCCAAATGCTCAACAAACTCAGTTAATGTAGCCCACTGAGTCGAATTCATATTCACGTAATGTCGATTATTAATAAACTCATTGTAAACGACGGTGGCGGCGACGCGGCTGAACCGGTGGTTCCTTTTCATGAGGTCGAGAAAGTTCCGTTCAAACTCCTCGGAGAATTCGCTGACAATCCGGTTCGGATTTTCCCCGAAGATTTGCATTTGACGCTGGTGAGATTCGCTCATACAATGGCATTTGAATCCGTTTTCGTCTCGGCATTGCTTCTGGCAAATTTGACAATAGCATCGAAGCTTCTTGAGACCTTTCGCTTTGATTCGATTCGCGATTTCTTTGGGGGTTAAGGAATCGTTTTTCCCCATTAGGGAAAAATCGGGAACCCTATAGGTCGATAAAAAGAAAACGAATTTTTTAAAATAAATAAAACAATGATAAAGAGAAAAGATTGAAATTATATAAAAAAGGGCAAACCTGAAACAAATTCTCGATCAAAGTTGATCGACGGCGGCGGTGCGTTAATTTAGCCGGCGGTGACCGTGGAACGGTGGAAGAAGACTGAAAGACTGAACAGATAAAAGGGGGACGGAGTTACTAGTTTTTATAGTAGAAGTTTCTTAAAAACAAGTCCAACCTGGAGGGAGGCCCAGATTCTTTTCTAAAAAGACCAATCCAGAGGCCCAACCACCTAAATCAGGCCCACGTTCTTACCTTATATATTTATTTATTTATATTTTGACCACGACTTTTATTTATTTATTTAATTATTTATTTATTATTTACCTTCTTTTTATTTAATTTTTATTATTATTTTCCCAAAGTCTGAAAAATTGAAGAAAATAAGAGAAAAAGGTCAATTTTTTTATATCAAATTGGGTCGATCATTATGGGTAATACTCTCTCAACAATGATTTTTTTTCTTAATTCATCAAAAATTTCGGATTTAAGCCCTTATTTAAGGAAAAAAGTATTGAATTAACCAATCATTAGTCATTTCATTACTTTTATAATGAACTAAACATAAATATAGTAGAATAGAATAAAAATAATATAAAATTCAACACCAATTTTAACATTTTTTTCCTTTATGGAAAATTAAGACATTATTGAATTGAAAGTAAAATAACATACATTGGCATGATGGCATCCAAGCAAATTATCTATTTTTTTTTTTTTAGCCTTAAGTTTTTGTTTTCTGTACATAAAAATTGAATAGTGCTTGCAAGAGAAACAACAGGCAATAGCCAAAAGTATTTGCAAAATGATGGTAATTTGGTTGATCTTATTAGTAAAAGAGAAAGAAAATAGAAGTGTTTAAAGAATTCATACAAATTAACAGAGTAACAAACCAATCATTTTATGAAATTAGCAAGCAATTTGGGGTAAATCACCCTTTGAATTTGAAACAATAGCCAAAAAGAAATACTACTAACTGTCATTCTTTATTCTGATCAGCTTGATTCTTCCTAGCATCATCCACATTTTCAATTGGTGGTAGTGTCTGCAAAACCCAAATTCAACAAAATCCATCAGTAAACAGTTATTAGCCTGAACCCAATTCATATTTCAAGCATTTCATGAACTTCATTGTGACATTTCGTCGAACAATTGAAGGGTGTTCGATATCCAAGACAATAATAAAGGGAAAATGAGAATAGCAATAGAGAATAAGTGATGATTACGAGATTAGGCTTGTAGATGTTGTGGACGATGGAGGCGCCGGCGAGAAGTGAAGCGATGACGACTACGCATGACCAAGCTAGAGATGGAGTCCCCGTCGGCTGTTTTGCTGCTGCTCCAAATTTTTTGTTCATGGCGCTTTTTTTCCTTGCGGGTGCCCCGCTCTAGTCTAATGTTTCTCTTTTAAACGCTTCGGATTCAGGCATTTAGCTGATTAGCACTCTAAAAATGGAGTGATTATTAGATGAACCAGGTCCATCACCTCATCCGTGGTTCCGGTCAATAATATTTTGACAAATCGAATTTTTTCCTATAATTTCTAAAACCCTAGTAAACTAATATACTAAATTTAGGGACTTACCCTGTAAATCTCATCTGGTGAAACTAGGGCTAAACCTGGTGCTAAATTCGTGCCTAAATTTTACGAAGAAATCTGATTTGTCAAAATCTTATTAGTCGGGACCACGGATGATGTGATGGACCCGATCCACCTAATAATTTCTCCTAAAAAGGGCTGGTTATTCATTAACTTCAATTTTAACTTTTTTTCCCTTTTTGGCAAGTGCTAAGGGAAAATTTTATTTAAAAAAGTTTATGGTAATAATAGAAAATTCAAATGTTTGGAAAATCTTTTTTTTCTATATATCTCATGCGTACTATATTTTGTTTCTTTTTGAAAACTAAATCAGTGCCCCCAATGCATCCTTAGCTTGCTATATTTATGAAAAAACAATTATGTAATTAATGTTAGGTTTGCATATTAATCTTATTATGAAATCAACAATATATAATATAGCAACACAATATTCTTCCTTTTTTTTTTTGATAATATATTCTTCCTTTTTTTTAATGTTACGAAAGATATCGAATCAGTCATATGGTGTTCAAGATGTCGCTAGCTTATTAGTGGAATTGTTGTATTTTTAATTTCAGTAATTAATTTCAAACTTCTATGATCTCAAATAGGGTGAACTACAAAACCATACAAATTTAGATACATCTACCAATCTTTATACACGTTAACAAAGATGTTGATGCATGTATTCTTAATTATAAGCAGCAAGAGGAATTCCTCACTTCCTTCATATTATATGACTATATATTCAAACTTTCTTAATGGTAAAGAAATCTCGATCATTTTCGAGGTAATGTACCTAAAGAAATGATTCGTGATCAAAGAGAAACTTATACTTATTTACAAAATACTCCTCTGTTTTTATTTAATTGTCCATTCTTAGTCAAACAAGTTAAACTTTGAAAACAAGGTAAATTTTCTATATACAATAGATTAACAAAGTTAAAATTACAGTGATGACTTCTTGATTTGATTACCAATAATTGGGACTTAAATCTACTACATAGTTACTTGAGTTTTACTTAGAATCAATCACTTGAAAATTGAAATAGGGGATTTATACATTTAGTTCTAAAAAATATTTAGTTCTCAAAAAAAAAATTACTAAAAAAAGCTCAAAATACCCTTTAGTTAAGCAAGAGAAAAATTCTGGTCAAAGTTGGTTTACTTTTCTAATGTTGAAGAAGCCAAACTTTGACGAAGAAACAAACAATGAAAAACAATTCTTTACATGTCCGAATTTATATTATATATATGAAAGCAATATTTCCTTCATCTCTCTCCTTCTCTGTATCTGCTGAAATTAGTCTGAATTGGTGTTAGAAGAAAAGGGTATATTTTTCATTTTGCAAATTCAGCAAATAAATCAATTCCAGAAGAGAGAATATTATGTCTACGAAGCTGAAAGAAGAAGAATGGGTTGAGAATTGCAGAAAGGATGATTTTCATCAGCTTGATGTTTCCAAGCCCCTGCCTTCGAACCAATTAGAGCAAAGCTTTAAAGTAACGAAAGCCCGTAATGGCTCATCGTTGATCATATTTCTCAAGCTGGCCATTTCTACTTTACTTGGAGACCCTTCCTTGTTCATTTCTTCTATGTTTCAACTTAAGCAGAGATAGTTGCTCTGGGAATTGCAAAGCCGCAAAAATGGAGCCTTCGAGTTCATAGAAAGTTCAAATTCGCTGCCGGTATATTTACTATCAAGTTGAAATACTATATATTTTTCAATGTAATTCAATTAAAATGAAGATATTTTTTTGCAAAGCCAAAAAAAAAAAAAGGGTCGGTCTGCTAAATTATAAAGCTGCGGCAATTTCCTAGCAGCAAAACAGAAATGAAAACAGAGGATTTTCTGAAATTTGGCGGGTTTTTGTATTAATCTATTCTCTACAACATTTCCAGCAACAAATTTTCTTTGAACATTTCATATATATATCTCATAAGAATTACTTGCGTGTAAGTTAGTAGGGATCACGTTACATAGTATTTTCCTTATTAATTTAGTGGGACAACAGTCCCGCGTATACGTAAGGGTTTTGAATTAAAGCAAATTGATTTTCATTTTCTTTAATAATTTTATGAGAAAGGTCCATACAATTTCCCTTCCTTATTTTCCATTGAGAAAATGAAATGAAAATTTTTTATATAGCAAACTATAACTTAAAAAATGAGCTGTTAGGCGAGTAAAATTCTATATAAAATTGGTTCAACTGATTTGCTATTTGTTCCCCTTATATAAAGTTTTGCCTTCAAGTTGATAGTTGTTATCTATCTCCTTGTAACATTAACACGACCGTTTAGATGTAGATATAGATTTAGATATAGATACAATATCCTATATAAGTTTAAGTAACTTGTTTAATTAGTATTTTCATTATTAGTTTCCCTTAAATAAGATCTCGAGTTCAAAATGATAGGAGTTGTTCCATTTAGATCATATAGATTTAGATTTAGATACAATATCCCATAAGTTTAAGTAACTTGTTTAATTATCTTTAATTAGAAAAGTTCTAGAAAGATATTCATTAATTATAGTATATATATTATAAATCTTCAAAAATTAAAGCTAAACCTAGAGCAAAACTATTAGAAATTTAGAATATCGCGCGAACACGTTCAACAGGACATTTCTAGGCAACTTTTTTTAGCACTAAACATTTCTAGGCAACTATATATGCCTTTTCCATTGTTTTTAGGAAGAAATTGATAAGAGGAAAGCAAAATGACCCAAAAACGAAAGAGGGATTGATTGTGATCTCTTATTAAAGTAATATATATATATATATTAACGCGGTTACTTTTTGCACCTATAAATACTTCAGTCAAGGCTCTTCTTAAATCACAATTACCAAACTCCTCCCTAAATCATATCGTGTTAAGAGCTCTACGTCCTAGCAAAGAAGAAGTTTTCATTTCTCTACTGAAATCGTATCGTTTCGAATAAGAGGTAATATCTTGATGATTCAATCTTTTTAATTTATGTATACAATATATTGTTATTTACATATGTACGTATAATATACCTCGAATTGACGAGATCATAATATATAGCTATGAAAGTATGATTAAGATATTGAAAGTTATGGTATAAGTTATTTTTATTTCTTCCAATCTGAATAACAAGACATGTTTTCTTTAGTATCAAGTTGATCAAATTGATCATTTTTTTTAATCTTGGTACTCGATCGTAATTAATAATATTCAATCTTAATTTGTGTTTGCAGAAGATATGCCAACCCTTCTAAGGATCAACGTTGAGGAACACCCACATCAACTTGAGTGGAAAGACAGCCAAGTTCCTTTCTTTTGTGATGGTTGCAAAGAGTTGGGATTTGGACTTTGCTACCAATGTCCCAACAAGGGCTGCAACTTCATTTTGCATGAAGAATGTGGAATTGGTCGTCCACCAACATTTCTCCCATTTTTTAATAGATGCAACTTCGAATTTCACAAGAAAAATACCTTAGGAGGAACCCGAGTTTGTGACGGTTGTGCCTTGGATATACGAGGTTTCCTGTACCAGTGCTCGTCTAGGCCAAACCCCCATGATTTACATCCTGGTTGCGCAAGCCTTCCTTCCGTCTTTTCTCTTTCAGGTATTTTAATTTGTCGTGAATTTGGATTTCATTTATTATGTAAATCGTAAGAAAGGAATGCATATACTATTATACACGTTTCAATTAATTATAGTTAAATATTTCATATATTGAAGTAGTTTAAGAGGTTTCCATACGTAATTAGGTTATATATATATAGCCAAACCCTAGTAGGGTTAGCGCATATGATCATTTTTATTCTTCAACTCATACATGAAATTTGATTGGGTAACACTTAAATTGACGAAGAAATCTTCATGATCCATACAGATATCGACATGGAAATCTACCTTCGGGAAGAGATTTCGTCGAAATGCTTAAAATGCCAAAGCAAGAAAAGGTCAGGCAAAGTTCAAGGTTGGGCGTATGAATCTTCAGATGGCCAATTTTGCTACCATGTTGCTTGCATGAAAGAAGCCTGGCTTCAGAATTGGAAAAAGGGTTATCTTCAACTTAATGATATTGAGGAGAGCAAAAAGAGCCTTGTTTTGCAAAATCTTGCTCCAAAAGAAGTAGCTCTTCGGGGTAAAGGGCAAAGCTCGAAATCTATGAAGGGTGTCAAATGGTTGATCATGTTTCTCAAACTCGTCGTTTCTGCTATATTCGGAGATCCAGTATCTTTGATTGTTAATTTGTTCCAAATTTCTCAGATGTAATCAGTTAAATTACTTAGTATATACTCCTACTATGTTGGTAATTCGTTTGTTTTTTTGTTGTTTTTAATGAGTGGCTTGAACTTGAATGGTACCATTTGTTTTTTTTTGTTTGACTAGTTGCTGTATTTTTTTTCCCTATAAAAACAATAAAATATTCTTACTATCTTCCTTTTGTTTTTGTATAGACTATAAAATCTCTCTCTTTCTCTTTGTGGACCATGAATGTATAAAAAACCTAAAAGAAAAGTTAAAAAAAAAGTTGCAAACTATAGCTTTGACCATGGATCTCACCATGGTCAATGATAGAAGATAATTGCATCTCCTAGTCCGTTTACAATATGGTTTTTTTAGTTATTTCCTAAAATTAAATCACCTTTTTGGCTTTTTTCAAATAAATTAATATTGGATATTTCAAAAGGGATTCTGTTAGAGATTCACATGTGAGAGAAATATCCTACATCATAAAAAGATGGGTTGTTTGAGTGGCATATATACATGAAGGATTCAAGAAACTATCAGTCTAGGCTTTTGAGTTCAAGTTGGTGTCCAACATGTATATGGGTTACTCGGTTGGCCTTGCTGAAGCAGATAGGGCTCGGGTCTCTCCCAACAAATGGTATCAGAGCTTAGTTAGACTCGATCGGTGTGGCCTATGAGCACGGTGAAGGTGTCAATCCCCTCTAGGGGTGTGCGCGTTTGTGTAGTATTGTGCTTGCAGTCTACAGACGCGATTGTGGAGTGTTGTGCTTGCACTCTACGGGTTAAGTCTTGGATGACTGGTAATTGGCTTAAGACTTGACGGGTTGGGCCGCACAGGGATAGATGAGAACTCAAGTCTTGGTGACCCGTAATTGGCTTAAAACTTGACGGGTTGGGCTTTTGGGTTCAAGTTGGTGTCCGACATGTATATGGACTACTCGGTGGACCTTACTGAAGCAGACAGGGCCCGGATCTCTCCCAATTCGAATGTTCCAAATCCTTATTTAAAATCCCATCTTTTTTTTGGCACCATATTTAAAATCCCATCTTAAGAGGTGGATTTTGTAAGTGCCTTGAGTTTTTGTTCAAACACCTCTATTAATGGATAAAAATCCTCTCCCCCCATTTTTTGTGCCCCATTGTGTTCTATTCACCAAATAATGACACGTGTCCTTTTTAAGTTTTTAATGTTATTCCTTGTTTGCCTAGTTAAATTAAATTTTATATTTTCATTCTAAAACCCTATGGGGGATGTATTAAAATTTAGGACTAATCCTTATATATAATTATTTGTTGTTAATTTGGGACTAAACCTGGTTTTAATTGGGAATTTTACTATTTGTTAAAATTCGAAAACAAACAAGGTATAATACTAAGGACACGTGACATAATTTGATGGATGGGGCACAAAAAATTAGGGGAAATTAAGGATTTTAATTCTCTATTAATTATGTTTCCTGTTTGTGCTACTTTTATTCTTTGAGTTGATTAGAAAACGTACCCATTTCTAAAATGTAGATTCCCTTGTTCATTCCAATTTAATCGGATATTTCTCCAAAGGGACAGATTTTTTTTTGGGTTAAAGAGGATACAATAATTGAAAATTTTATTATACAAAATTCACATGCATTTTACATGCGGTAAAACTTGAACTTGAGATCAGAAGGAGCATGCACCTATCAGTTGCTAATTTATTAGAGGAATGTTGTGTACTCCTAATTTCAGTAAATTCAAACTTCAATGATCTCAAATATGGTGAACTACCAAACCGTACAAATTTGGATACATCCACCAATCTTTGTATACATCAACATCATATTCTTTATTATAAGTAGGAAGCAGTATAACAAACATATAGTGGAAATTGGCAATAGGGAAATTTCTCACTACCTTCATAATAGTATGACTATTCAAACTTTCTTAATGGTAAAGAAATCTCGATCATTTTTAGAGGTCATATGTAAAGAAAAATGATTCAGTAGTCAAAGAGAAAGTCATTATACTATTTATTTGCAAAATATTACATATCAAAATCATCAAATAAGGTAAATCTTCTATACAATATATAGATTTACAGAGTTAATTTGATTACAAATGATTATGCCTTAAATCTACTACACAGTCTTGAGTTTTACTCAGAATCAATGATCACTTGAAAATCGAAATAGGGGATTTAGACATTAATTAGTTCTAAAAAAAATTGCTAAAAAGACTCAAAAATCAAAATACCCTTCAGTTAAGCAAGATAAATTTTCTGGTCAAACTTGGATTACTTTTCTAATGTTGAAGAAGCCAAACTTTGACGAAGAAACAAAACAAAGGAAAAAAAATTCTTTACATGTCCGAATCTATATTATATATATGAAAGCAATATTTCCTTCATCCCTCCTTTCCTTTATCTCTGCTGAATTTAGTCTGAATTAATTACAATTAGGCTTGAGGAAGAAAAGGGTACGTATTTTTCATTTTGCAAATTCAGCAAATAAATCTACCATAAGAGAGAATATATGTCTACGAAGCTGAAAGAAGAATGGGTTGAAAATTGCAGAAAGGATGATTTTTCCAAGCCCCTGGCTTCGAAACCAAGAGTTAGCTCCACGATCAGATCAAAGCTTAAAAGTAACGAAAGGCGGTAATGGCCCATCCTTGATCATATTTCTCAAGCTGGTCATTTCTACTTTACTTGGAGACCCTTCCTTGTTCATTTCTTCTATGTTTCAATTTAAGCAGAGATAGTTGCTCTGGGAATTGCAAAGCCAAAAATGGAGCTTTCGAGTTCATAGAAAGTTCAAATTCGCTGCCGGTATTTACTATCAAGTTGAAATAGTATATATATTTTTCAATGTAATTCAATTAAAATGAAGATTGTTTTGCAAGGCAAAAAAAAAAAAGATTAAAATAGGTCTGCTAAATTATAAAGCTGCTGTTTCCTAGCAGCAAAACAGAAATGAAAGCAGAGGATTTTCTGAAATTTGGCGGATTTTGTATTAATCTATTCTTTACAACATTTCCAGCAACAGACTTTCTTTGAACATTTCATTTATGTATATCTCATAAGAACTTGCGTGTAAGTAGGGATCACGTTACATAGTATTTTCCTTATTAATTTAGTGGGACAACAGTCGTCTGGGTTATGAAAGTAAATTGATTTTCAGTTTCTTTAATAATTTTGTGAGAAAGGTCCATACAATTTCCCTTCCCTTTTTTTCCATTGCGAAGTTGAAATGAATTTTTTTTTTAATAGGAAACTTCTGGCGACTTGAATAGCATCAAACATTAAATGTGGGTTTAATTCTATAATAAGAATGGTATTTTAGAGATAATTTAATTATTTTAAGAAAAAAGGTATGGTATAGGCGTTTTCAGTTTAATTTCTTAACATCCACACTTTCATATATATACGTAGATATAGATATGGATTTAGATTTTTTTTTTGGAGGGATTTAGATTTAGATATTGATACAGTATCCCATTATAAGTAACTTGTTTAATTATATAATTTGTAACTAGAATTCTAGAAAGAATTAATCATTAATCAATTGTTATATTATTATAAATCTTCAAAAAACCCTAGAGCAACCCTATCAGAACATCGCGCGAACACGTTCAACAGGACATTTCTAGGCAACTATTATGCCTTCTCGATTGTTTTTGGTAGAAATTAGAAAGAGGAAAGCAAAATTTCCCAAAAATGAAAGAGGATTGCTTGTGATCTTTAATTAAAGTAACGCGGTTAGTTTTTGCTTGCACCTATAAATATACGACCTTCACTCGAGGCTCTTCTCAAGTTATCTCAAACCTAACTCCCTATTCATAAATCATAGTCGTCTTTAGAGCTCTAGCTAACCAAGAAGAAGTTTTCATTTTTCTCTCTACTGAATCGTATCGTTTGGATCGATCTCCTCAGTCCTAATAGGAGGTAATATATCTTGATGATTCAATCTTTTTAATTAATTATGTATACTCTATGTTATTTACTGATTTACATATATATATATATATGTAATATATAAATTCCTTGAGTTGATGATTTATGTAGGTATGATTAAGATATTGAAAGTTATTTGTAAGTTATTTTAATTTCTTCCAATTTAAATAGTAAGGCATGTTTGATTTCTTTAGTGTCTAGTTGACCAACTTGATATTTTAAATCTTGGTATTCATAATAATTTTTTTGCTACAATTGGTATTCATAATAATATTAATCTGCATTTGTTTTTGCAGAAAATATGCCAACCCTTCTAAGGATCAAGGTTGAGGAACACCCACATCAACTTGAGTGGAAAAACAGCCAAGTCCCTTTCTTTTGTGATGGGTGCAAAGAGTTGGGATTTGGACTTTGCTACCAATGTCCCAACAAGGGATGCAACTTCATTTTGCATGAAGAATGTGGAATTCGTCGTCCACCCACATTTCTCTCATTTTTTAATACATGCAACTTCCAATTTCACAAGAAAAACCCATTAGGAGGAACTCGAGTTTGCGACGGTTGTGCCCTTGATATACGAGGTTTCCTGTACCAATGCTCGTCTAGGCCAGACCCCCATGATTTACATCCTTCTTGTGCAAGCCTTCCTTCGGCGTTTTCTCTTTCAGATATTTTAATTTGTCGTGAATTTAAAATTCATTTATTATGTAAATTATAAGAAAAAATTGCACATACTACTATACGTTTCAATTAATATATATATATATATATATATACATAATATATATATATATATATATGTATATATATCTATAGTTAATAGTATATGAAGTTTCTATACTCCCTCTGTCTCCAAATATTTGTACTTTTTGGATAAAAAAAGTCATCTTTGACTATAATTTTTGAAAAAATTATATGGAATTAAAATTTTAAAAAATATGTTTTGAAAAATTTAAGTTTTAAAATTTTCAAAGCTTATTTTAAAAATTTTTAAAAACTATATTTTTGTAATAATTAATGGTCAAAAATGAATTTGGTTGTCCAAAAAAGTCAACACATAACAAATAATGTGGGACTGAGGGAGTATATATGTAATTAGGTTATATATATAGGGTAATTATTTGATACACCGGTGGTGTAAATTTTGGACTCTACAAGCGGGCTATGAAGTTGACACATGTCCATTTTTTTAATTAATTAAGTTTTAAATATTTCAATCTAGTTCCTAAAGGATACATGTCATCATTCAAGACTCACATGTATAGTCTGCTAAACTCCACTGACGGTGTATTGAAATAATTTTCCATATATATAACCCTAGAAGGGTAAGGCAGCTATCATTTTATTCTTCAAGTAGCGCCAATCTACTCTCCAAATCTTTGTGCTCTCAATCTAAATCTCCAACTAAGAGGGGATTCTAAGGACTGATCATCCTTGAAAAAGTTGTGTGGCTGTGTGGTAACGTAAATCTTGTAGGGATGGCTTGAATTGGGATCCGCCATTGATAAAAGAAAAGATAAGCATAGTAGAGGTTGGTTGTAAAATGAGAGGGAGAAGCGGAGTCCGTCATCATCGTGGTAGATGCCGACAGAATTCCGATCAGTCTCAATGGAGAGCCAATGAATCTTTCAAATGGCGTTTGAGTCTTCATTCGGTTTGTGTTAGTAATCTCAGTTTTAAGGTTTCAAGAAAGGATCTGCTGCAGTGTTTTAATGAGTTTGGTGTTGTGGTTGACGTTTTTATGCCTTCCAAGAAGAGTCAGAACACTTCCAGTTTTGCTTTTGTGCGGTATAGGTTTGAGGATGAAATGCGGCAAGCTATTTTTAGGGGAAACGGAAGGAATCTATTTGGTAGGCTGCTATTGGTAAGGAGAGCAGTGGCTAGAAAGGCCGATAGGACCTCTGGTAGCCAGAGGACTATTCAATCTTTTTCTCAGATTGTCAGAAATGGGTTCAGGACTGATAGATATCCCAGAAGGTCTCATGCTAGAAGATTTGTCTCCCATGAGCGTCATAATATGAGATTGCAGCCTAACGTTCATGTTCACAGGAGTGATTCCCTCCCTTATTTAGCCACGGTCCATAATAGTGAGCAGAGGAAACAGAATCAGCAAGCTAAACCAGCAGTCCTTGATAAAGATCCTGAGCCAGTACAGGATGTATTCTTGGAGCAGGTGCTGCCAGAGATGGAGGCCTCCGATGAATTGGATTTGGAAGTTTTTATACCTGAAGAGCATCGTAATTGGCTTGAAAGATGCTTTGTTGTGTCTTTTTTTTTCAAAGGATGTTGTTTCGAAAATCTTTCCTCGCCTTTCCAATAGCGATTTGAAGTTGGAGTTTTTTGATCTTAGCAATACTATGCTTCTGGTCAGTGTGGATGATGAAGATCTTGTTGATGTTGGAATTAAACTTGTGCCTGAGAGATGTCAGGATCTTATTTCTGATATTGTTCCATGGGATTCAACTGGTTTTAGGAGAAGATCATCAGTTTGGCTTCAATTGACAGATGTTCCTCTCTTTGGCATCCAAATTTTTTCACTGTTTTGGGAAATTTTTGGGGTAAATTTTTACAGATTGATGAGCCTACCAGTTCTTGCAAGTCTTTCAAGTTTGCTCGTATACAAATTCTCACTTCAAATGTTTCGGATATTCCCTTGGTTGCCTGTGGATATGCTTCTGGTATTAAGTTTAGGATTGGAGTTTCTGTTGTAAGTGATGACTCCCCTCTGCCGGTGTGCCATGAAGTTTCGCCGGGTTCTTCAAGTGGAAAGGGTTACGGTGAACCTCCTAACGATATCGACATGGCTTTGGGATGCGACAAGGATTTTAATGTTGAAGTTGCTCAAGGGATCACTTCCTCTAATGGTGCTTTGGTCGAGGAAAATTGCGGCGTTGATTCCTTGGAAACAGAAATTGTGTTGGACAGTTTGAATTCAAATAGGAAGTTTTTTCCTAGTGGGGAATTAGCTATTTTTGATGGGGTAGCACTAAACAAAGATGATTACGTGGCTGAAACAACTACGGATAGAGTTTTTGTTTCTGACCCAAGCTTGCCTGTGAGCTCGTTATGCTCTAGCCCAGTGGAGAGTGTACCTTCTTTAGATATAAGGAGTGATTGTGGGCCTTTTGATCCAAAAGTTTGTCATCTTAAAAAGAAACTGGGCCACCGTCAGAATCGGGCTAAATGTAAAATCTGTGCGAAGAATAGACGAAAGAAGACTAGAAGAGGTGTTACTAAGATTATTTTAGGAGATGCGGCTCAAGTTGATCTAGACTCAGATATCTCTTTATCTGATGTGGATATCAAATACAGGAATGATCTTATTTTGAAAGAAGCGGAGGCTACGTTTGATGTTAGTCAAGCTCTAGGAATCAAGTTCCATGAAAATAGAAGCCAGATTATCACTCATCTGGTTAATCTTGATTGTGTTTGAAGAGCTTGTTAGTTTTGTGTGGGTGATGCGTGGGTTCTGTCTGATGATGAAGCTACCCGCCATGGAACATAAGAGGTTTTTGGAAGGGTAGGAAAAGCGTAGTAGTTTTTCGGTCAGTGGTCGTTGTGGATTCCATACCAATCCAAGAGTTTATTCTCGACGAGGTGTGGTGAAATTTTGCAATTTTAAGTGTGTCAAAGGCTTTGTTTTTATCCCCTAATAATGTGGCTTCTATAGGGAGCTTTTATGGGGTGGGTCTGCCATGGATTTTTTGATTGAAAGGTTTTATGTTGTGGTGGTTTTATTTTTTGGGATCAAATTTGGTTGAGATGATATTGGCATCTGTGGATTTCTGTGGAATTTTGGTTTACTGTTTTTTGTTTGGAACCTTTGAGTAGTGTGGGTCCTGTAGTGAATGGGAATCTCATAATGAGTTTTGTTGAATAGGGGAGGTTATTTTTCTGATAAGAGTACCAAAGATCTTATTGAGCGTGTTTGTTTTTGAATGGATCTTTGGGGGTTTCTTGTATGGTGCTGAAGGCAAAGATTGCTAGGGGAGGTTGAGTTTTTCTTTGTCATGCTGAGGTGTGGAGGTGAGACTGGGAATAGCGGCAATTTCGCATAATGGAGGTTCTCTTTTTTGCTTGGGCGGCTGGTTTAAGTTTGGAGTTAGGGTCATTGTTGGGTCTCTGTCTGTGCTGATCAGTTTTGCTGCGGTATTTGTTTTGGTTTGTTTCTTTTGCTTGGCTATCCGCTGTAACTCTTTGTTCTTATTTGGGGTGGATGTACTCTTTTCCTTTCCTAAGGATTTTTCCCTCTGGGTTTTTCCTCTCGAAGGTTTTAACGAGGCATCCCTTTTTTCCCCATTGTCTCTCAATAAAATTTGCCTTTCAAAAAAAAAAAAATTTTATTCTTCAAGTACTCAGTACATGAAAATTGATTAAATAAGACTTAAATTGACGAAGAAATTTTCCTGCTATGCAGATACCAACATGGAAATCTACCTTCGGAAAGAGATTAGGTCGAAATGCTTAAAATGCCAAAGCAAGAAAAGGTCAGGCAAAGTTCAAGGTTGGGCGTATGAATCTTCTGATGGCCAATTCAGCTACCATGTTGCTTGCATGAAAGAAGCCTGGCTTCAGAATTGGAAAAAGGGTTATTTTCAACTTAATGATGGTGAGAACAAAAGGAGCCTTGTTCTTCAAAATCTTGCTCCAAAAGAAGTAGCTCTTCGGGGTAAAGGGCAAAGCTCGAAATCTATGAAGGGTGTCAAATGGTTGATCATGTTTCTCAAACTCGTCGTTTCTGCTATATTTGGTGATCCAGTGTCTTTGATAGTTAATTTGTTCCAAATTTCTCAGATGTAATTAGTTAATTAATAATTAGTACTATGTTGGTATTCATTAATTATTTGTCTTTTTGTTATTCTCAATGAGTGGCTTGGCTTGAACTTAAATTGCATTTGATTTTTTTTTTTGGTTTGACTGAATAAAAGTTGTTATTTTCTTTTCCCTTTACAACAATAAATTATTTAATTTACTCTATTCCTTTTGTTCGAATCTCTCTCTTTAGTTGAGCCATGCATGTAATATAATCTACTAAAATTTTAAAAGAAAAGTTACAAAAAGATTATTTGCATCTATAGCTTTGACCATGGATATATATCTCACTGGTTAACGATAGAAGATTATTGCATCTTCTAGGGTCCGATGGCTATATATAAACTTACAATATGATCTTTTTTTAGAATTACTATGGTCTTTTTGGCTAGACAATGGTTCCTAAAATTTGACATGGCCAAAAATTAAGTACATTTGGGATTAAGATTTGTAAGGAAATATTGGAGAGGAAAAATTTTTTAATTTCTAAAATTAAATCCCTTTTTGTCAAATTAAATAATTAAATTAAATATTTGATATTTCAAAATTATTAGGAATTTGTAAGGCAAAATCTGGAGGGCCCAAATCCTTTTTCAAATCCCATTACCTAAAGAAGTGGATTTTGTAAATCCTTTGTTTTTTTTTTATATCAAGTAAAATCTCATTATAATAAAAAGTTTTCTTTCTTTTTTTTAGTTAATAAAAAAACTTTATCTATGCCTAAAACATTCAATTGTAAGATTTTTTTTGGGTTATAATATTCAATAGTAAGAAATTTTTTTCTTTTACTTTTACCTTTACCCAAGGTTTATCACGTTCTATGGATCACAATGGTATATACTCGTTTAGTACATATAAAACATTCAAAAAGAAAGTGGTCAAGGTTTTCTATCAAGTTTTGAAGTACTTAATTCATTAATTAAAATAGAATGTATATATTAGCTTTCATGTAGGGTAAATAAATTAAAAAATGCATGTCGTCGTCGTTGAGTTGACGAAGACCAAGTAAAATATGGGCTTTTGAGAAGGTCAATTTCCATATGAAATTATGCATGTTGGGAATTCTTGTAAAAAACTGAGGGAAACGATCAAATATAGCTAGAAAACGTCACATAAGATCCAATTTGCATTTTGTTACAGTACTAATTATTAATTTTGTAAACAATTTGTGGAAAAGTAAATAAATTCACATCTTCAAGAAAAGTTATTGGACGGGGCTATGTTAATTTTTCGATTTGATGGTTAGTCCTGTTTTAAACATGAAATAAAAAAATAAGTCCAAAGTCAATGGTGTCCTAAATAATAATTATAGCTAAAGAAAAAGATACTTTTTTTTGTTTTTCTTTTTTCCAATATTAATTGTTTGGTTTAGAAAAAAGAAATGCCAAATTGCATACTTATTGACAAATTGACTTCAAATTAATCATTTATAAACTTCTTGCATTATCTATACTATATATATAAAAGTACGAATAAGGGGAAACTTTATGTTTGCCAATTATACCTTTATTTTTTCAAATATATTTCTAAATTGCCATTATTAAATAATATTTTAATTATTCTATTATTAGAATAATGAAAATTTAGATTATTCTCATTAATTAGATCTAATGTGGCCAATAAGAATGCTCCATATCATCTTTAGCATCTGAATTTTCGTCTAAAATATTCTCCAAGTCGGTTTAAAAATAAGATCAATTTTGTCCAGAAATTTCAAGGGCAAAATCGTCCACCAGAACGGCAGAATTAGGTCTCGAGGTAAACATAAAAGTTGTAGATCATGGAATCTTCTTTCCAACGGTACCTCATTTGCATTTTTCTAAGCTCTGGATCAAAAGTTATGAATTTTCTTTCAAAACTGCTCTTGTGAAGTTCTCCTTTAAATAGGATTTAACAATACTGCATCATGGTTAAATCATTATTGTATCATAATTACTGATCGGACTTGGACTCCTTCTTTGGGTTTCCATATTAACGAATTGGGTCTAAAAATATCAAATTTAGACTTCAAGACATCTAGCTTGGCAATTTGGGCTTCATGGATTCAAACGGGCCTAATGGACCTACTGGGCCGAAATGAGACAAAATCAATAGTTTCTCCAAATCTATACTTATATATAAAAGTACCAATAATGGAAAACTTTATGTTTTCCGATTTACTATTTTTTTCAAAAATATTTATAATTTGACATTTAAAAAAAATTGCTATTACTTTTTTTTAGAGTAAAAAATTGCCATTACTTAAAATTAGACTTTTATGTTATATATATATATATATATTATATTATTATTGGCCAACCCAATTACTACTATATATATTATTATTATTTATTATGATTATAATTTAAGTCTAAATCTTACTCAAACTATTTTATATATATTTCTAACTACTTATACAAATTATTAACGATGATAATAAATATGTAGCCAAAAAAACAATGATGATAAATATATGATTGTTGCATTTGTAATTTTGGTATCATTTTTCTTAAACGTAATTCCATAAGGTACAATGGACATGAAAAGAGTTTGAATTTTTCTTTTTCCATTTTAAAATTTCTATTATTTTTGCAGTTATAAAAAAAACTACCGTCTAGATAAGATATTGATAACTTCTTGTTATGCTTTGAAAATTTCATTTTCCTTTATAATTTTTTCATTATTTTCATTACTATGTTTGATGATTGCTTAAAACAATTTTTCAAAAGGAGTTGCATTTTTAAATGTATAATCATACTATAATAACTAAACCAGATTAGATTGGCAAAAAAAAAAAAATGCCAAAAAAAGAGTAACTTATTTTCTTCATTTTTTTTCAATACTATGTTTGATGATTCAATTTTTCAAAAAAGTTGAATTTTCAAACATATGTACAAATTTTGATGATTGTT
>AWUE01015545.1:0-12985 GCA_001974825.2 Corchorus olitorius | reverse complement strand
GAGAGAGAGAGAGAATTTCCTTCCTCTGATTGCTGAACTCTTTTAATTTATATATGCAGTTTATGCATCCTGCTTATCTTAAGTTGTTGAATCATTTATGCTCGGAGGCATTTGAAAGTTTTAAGCACCAGCTGGAAGAAATGCTGAATAGAGGAGAGGAATTTTCATCCTCTGTTAAATTATGTAGCATTTCTGCAATGTCTAAGTTTGATAAAGGTTCTGCAGGTATGCAAGTAATGTTAATTCAAGAATTAAAATATAATTTTTAATGTTGAACACCATATTCTAAAAGTTACTAAAATGATCTTGTGATAATATTTAACTTATTGTGTATCTTGCTTTATCAGATCTCTTCTCTGCTCTTCTAGATGCTGCCATCAGGCAGGCTAATTGGGATACTTCCGACATTCGTGAGAAACTTTGTAATGACATTAGCAATGAGAAGTTGCCACAATGGAAAGATTTTTATAAGGTGATTTCTTTATCAATGTCTTATTATCTTTTGACACTTCTTTGTATTAATAAAAGGTCATCACAACCTTTATTCATCAAAAAAGTATTAGTAAATTAATCTTGTTACTAATCACCCAGAAACGATTTAATGGAGCACTGTCTAAACAACTAAAGTCCATATTTCAAAGTGCTGATGGCGAAACGTGGGTTAAAGTAAGAGAGCTTCTTACATGTGAGATTGATCATATGTCAGCTAGCATTTCTGGTTTTGAGTTAGATCTACAGAAACGCAATAAGCTTGTGCTAGAAATGAGGGACTTTGCTAGAGATGTTGTGGTGATCAAAGCACGAGAAGGAGCTGCAAACGTCGAGCTCCAAATGAGAAATAGGTATGCTGATGTAGTAGTTAATAATTGGGTGACGATTTTTGTACACCTTACATATATTATACCTAAACGCTAAACCCCCATATTCCCCACATGACTCACTATTCACCATTAGGATAAAATGGTCATTTTACCTATCTGTGAGATAGATGGGTACGGGAGGTGGGTATGAGAGGTGTATAAAAATAATTTCCTTAATAGTTTTCATAATCATTGAAGTCATTTAGTAGATTGCATAATATATTATATCACTCCCTTTACTTCTTGAGAGCATATGTATGTTTATGATATGTTAATGTCAGGTTCAAAACCAGCTTCCCTGATTCAGTTACAAAGTTTGATAAAGACATAGACAAAATGGTTAGGCATGCCAGCATTGAGGTAATTTGCTTATTAGTTAAGTTTTTCCGTTTGTGTGGAACTTTCAATATATATATATATACTATCAAAATCTGAAAGTTTTTGACTTTTTTGTTCCATTACATATATACAGCCTCTAAAGGTCTTGTCTGTTATGGCTGCCATAAGATTAGAAGAAAAATCAGACGAAATTGAGAATACTCTTTTCTCCCTTTTGGATGAAGAAAGTGGGCATTCAAAAACTCTTTCCTCGAAACATTGGCCAGAGGTAGTCTTCATAAACTCTTCATTAGTACTCTTGACTCTCATATTTGTCACTTAACAGCAATTATTGTAATTGGATTGATCGTTATATTTGATACTATATAATAATTTCGAACTCTTTTTTTTATATGAAATCAACATGTTAGATTTCTCCTGAGGATACCTTGATTACACCATTGGGATGCCGGGCACTGTGGAGAGGCTTCAAAGAAGGGATTGATGAACATTTCGAAGAGGCAAAGGTATACGCATATAATTAGAAGCTAGGACATATACAATACATGTATATATGAATGTAGGCCTTTTCTACGACGATCTAATTGTTTCCTTTTCGTTTACGTAGTGGGTTAAATTCAAGAACGGAGGGAAGAAATTTCTAGTTGGAACTTTCAATGTTGCACAAATTACACTGTCAGCTGTTGCCACACTTCATGGCGTACACATTCCACCCATCCCAATTCCCCTTCCGCGAGGTACTCAAGCCCTTCAAACTGCCGTTGACGAGGCCGTTGAAGATATAAGTTTAGGCATTTATAACGGAATTTAATCAATTTCCGTATAAAAGGGTTAATTTGTCCATTTTTTATAAGTTTAGGCATGCAATTGACAATTTTAAAAGTTCAAGGGCTGATTTATCCATTTCTTACAAGTTTATATGGGCTAAAATGACTATTAAGCTAAAAGTTTATCATTTATCATTTACTTTGATGGCCATTATCCCCAAGAAATGGACAGTTTTGTTAATGATGATGATTCTACAGATATATACAAAGTTTTTAGCCCCAAATTAAAACAAAAAATTGTACGAAATGGACAAAGTTATATGGATTCTTGAATTTTTTGTTTTCGGCTTATATTTTTACATCCTGGAGCTCGGAAACCAGCTCTACTGAAATTTGCAACTGGGCTCAACAAGCCCAAGCCCTTCATATAAAAATGTTCTACTTGGGTGAGATAAATGGATTTTTTTTTGGATAATTAATTTATTTCAGTTTATCCAAGAAAGCAACAAAATGCTTACAGTCTTACAAATTTTGATCCAAAGGAAACAAAAACAACAAACTAGCTAAGGCCAGGAATCACTAAATTCCAACGAGTACACAAGCCCCTGTTCACATAGTCGACAGCCACCTTGGGAAGCCCATGAAGCTTGAACTTCAAAGTATCACTAATCTGTTTGAAGATAATATCAGGTGCACGAGGCTGACATCCAAAGACTCTAGCATTCCTCTCACACCATATATTATAACAGTAAATTGTCCAGGCTAACTTTAAGATGGTGGTGAGGAAAGATTTACCTTTCAAACCAGTCACTGCCCAATTAAACTCATACTGCCAGTCCTCAGTTTGCCTAGAGAAACCACAAGTCAAAAGTACCTTTTGCCAGACTTCTTTAGAATAACTACATGTGAAAAATAAGTGATCACTGCTCTCATCATGTTGATTGTTGACCACATAGCAAACATTCACGAGATTCCATCATCACACCCCAACTTGCAAGTCTGTCTCTAGTAGGCAACCTATTCAAAATCACCAACCAAGAGATGAACGAACATTTGGGAATGTGAAGAGGGAACCAAATTAGATGCTGCCACGCTTTCTTGCTCTCCCTGTGCCTAAGATGCTCATACACAACAGAGATTTTGTACATGTCATTTGGAAAATTCCAAGCACCATTCTGTTGCAAAGTGGGGATCATCACTCTAAGCTTTAATTTAGTAACTGTTTAAAACTCCAACTATATCTTTGTAGAAGGGGAATTGACATAATGTTCCTCCCTTTCAAGATATAAGTAGATATCCAAGAAACCCAAATGGAGCCTGCCTGTGCATAGATTAACCATAAATTCCTCAAAATACAAGCTCTGTTCCACATAGATAAATCTTTATACCCCAAAATAACATAATTAATTTATCAACCCAAATGGAGTACTCCCTCCGTCCCCAATTAGATGTCCATTTTTGGTCAAATAACACCAAATTTTGACCATACTTTATAAAAAATATATAAAGCAAAATAATTTTTAAAAATAACACTTATAAAATTTGAATTACAAGCTTTCTAATACATATTTTTTTTAAATTAAAATTTACATATTTTTTTAATAAATAACGGTCAAATATTGTGAGTAGTTGACCAAGAGTGGACATCTAATTAGGGACTGAGGGAGTATTATTTTATTCATAATTTTACCCTTAATTGATTAATTACTTATTTCTCCCTAATTTCCATATTTCAATTTTCATACAATCTCCCAAGTGTAAAGCCTTTTTTTTTAAATAGGAACAAGATTTTTTATCTCCAAGAGAATGGCAAGTTGCCAACTCTTTTGGCGATTAACAAATCTATCGCACTTTTATGCGAATTTTTCATACTTACACATCTTCTACCGATAGAATTCTGTGGAGCCTCGAAGCCGAGTGCCTCCCAAATTGCACCACAAGTTCAATTGCCTTTAACATTTTGACCAACCCCATGTAAAGCATATTTTCTTTCTTAGTAATAGTGAGAATCTAACCCTGTTGGATCTCTCTTAATTTATATTTATATTCCAGGAAAGATTTATCTCTTGTAAGTACATTTTTTGTATTAATTAAATCCCATATTTTCGGCTAAAAACTAGATGGGGTAATTTGATTTTCGATGTTCATGGTTTGCGTCATTTTAGTTTGGAGAAATTATTAGGTGAACCGGATTCATCACGTCATTCGTGGTCCTGATCAATAAGATTTTAACAAGTTAGATTTCTTCCTAGAATTTAGCAACAAATTTAGCACCATGTTTAGCCCCTAGTTTCACTAGATGAGATTTACAGGGTAAGTCCCTAAATTTAGGACATTAATTGGCTAGAATTTTAAAAATGGTAAGAAAAAATCTGACTTGTCAAAATCTTATTGGTCGGGACCACGGATGACGTGATGGACCCAGTCCACCTAATAATTTCTCGTTTAGTACATATAATCATGTTAAACGAGAAGCTAATTCTTCATTTCCTCATGCCAAACTGGATTGAGATTTGGGACGTGACTAACAATCTATATATTTCCAAAGTGGATGGAAAAATACTTGTGACTAATCCAAGACTGGTTTCTTTTCAGTTCTTCATCTTCTACTCAGAAAGAAACATAGTCTCATTGTCTACTACGTAATTGATTCAGTCAACAAAGTCTGCATGCTTTCCTTGTCAATTACTTTTCATTTAGAAAATTCCGAGAATTTCATATTTAGGTTTTTTTTTTTTTAAATGTGAGAGAATATATATAACTGTGTGCGAGATTGGGACAAAAAAGATTCTATTATACCTTACTAATCTTCCCATAGATAGATATTTTGAACATTGTTTATTAGCTAGTGGGTTTTCTGAATCTGGTCACATTAGGATTTATGACTTATGTGAGCTGGGGAACCCATCACTTTCAAATTTCTAGTAACGGAGGATTCGATCTACTATTTAATTAGTACTTTTCTTCCCATTTTCACGTATTCCAAGAAAAAAGAAAAGAATTATAAGAATATTAAAATGAAATTTGTATAAGAAATTCACAGATAAAACCAGTTGGAGTTAATATATACTCTATAGGACGAAAAACCACCACGACAAGTATATTCAGATAAGGTTTTGTCTTAAGATACTATAAGAACCAATCGAATCATTTGTTGTTTGTTGACCATTCTTCTTTTTTCCAGAAAAGTACACTAAAAGGGAAGTGGCTGGAAACTTCTTATCAGAATTTTAGTCCCACTTAGTTATGAGTATAAATAAGCTGAAAGGAAGAAGAAGAAGAAGCAAAAAAGATATATTCTTTGGGTTTTAGGTGAATTATTCTTTGATTTTCAAGATGGAGAGGAAGAACAACCGTGAAAGCAATGAAATATTGTCACAATGCAGACTCAAATATGAGGTGAATATATATATATATGTTTTGTTTGATTGATGCCAAAAAAAAATATATATTTGTTTTTGTTTAATTACCATTAATTTTTTTGTATATTGGTTACATTATATCATTAATTACAGGCTTAATTATGTCCTCTTCTACACCCAAAAAAAAAGAGAAGCTTAATTATGTCATATTGATCATTTGTTAAGGCCATGAAATTAACATGCATGTGTGTATATGTCAGGAACTACTTAATGAAGCATTGTGTAAGCAACTAGATCGACTATTTGCAAACCCAAATGGAGAAACTTGGGCTGAAATAAGAAAACTTCTTGTAAGTGAGACTCAAACTGCAGTCGGTAAATTATTGTTAGCTGACATTTCTGATTTGGAGTTAGACGACAAGGAAAGAGTCAAATTGGCACAAGATTTGGCACAATATTTGAGTGACTATGGCAGAAATGTGGTGAAGCTTAAAGCAAAAGAAGGAGCTGATAAAGTTCTGCAACGAATGAAAGTTAGGTAAGGAAAAAACTTTAAAAAGTGTTCTTTTTTCATTGCTATTAGAGTTTATTCACTTTTAATTTTTAATCCCTTGTGACAACATATAGGTACTCCTTTATCTTGAATGATACGCTTGTTAGAGGAAAGACAGATAAAAGAACAGCCAAGGAAGCTTGTATTGAGGTAATAATTAATTCTCTCTCCGTTCCTAATTGAATATCCACTATGTGAATGACACGAGTTTAAGAAAAAATTGGGAAGATACTTTACAATTATATCCTTAAAAGTGATATGAGATGGCGCGTCTTATAAAAAATTTAGTGTTTAAATGAAATATATAAGAATATTGTAACAGTGTTTGCAATTTAGAAAAGTTCATCTATTTTGGAGCATCCTAAAATAGTAATTAAGGTGGACATTCAATATTATGAAATAATGAGGAAATAAGTTGCTTATGTTTTGTCTGTATTGAGATAATTTCTTCATTTTATTATTAAAAGTTGAAGTAATCTGAAAAAATCTTTAAATGGTGTTCCAATTTTGCAGTCTCTTAAGCTTCTGTCTGTAATGGTTGCTATTCGATTAGATGAGAAACCGGTTCAAATTGACAACAAAGTCTTCTCCTTTGTTAAGAAGAAAATGGATCACCATGAGAGCACACACTCTTCGAAACATAACAAAATCTTTGAATTTTCAAAGGATGCAATGGGTAAAGTGGAGGAAAAACTCATTTCCTCTCAAAAACAGAAACAAAATAAAGTAATCGAGAACATGCTTATTTCCTCCCTCATGGGTGAAAAATCGAAGTCGAAAGATACTCTCACCGGAACGACTTGGCCTGAGGTAGTATTTACGACAATTCTATACTTGCACTAATTCATATCTTTTTATGCGATTTATATTTCATTTGGTAAACTTATTTCATACTATATAAGCGAGATTAAAAGATTAATATATCTTCTGCTCAAAAAAAAAATTAATATATCTTCTCTTTTGGCATTTTTTTCTTAATATATCTATTTTGACCCTTGATCTTTCAAATTTATGAATTACACACCTGAATTTGTAAAAAATTGACAAATTAGTCATTTTTGGACAGCAATTGATATGATTCTGTTCAATTCCGTCCAATTATTAATGGAGTCATACTATTTTTCATCCAAGAATGGTTAATTTGTTCACAATTACAAGTTCAAGCATGCAATTGTCAAATTTGGAGCTCAAGTACTAATTTGTCCCTTTTTCTTTTTACTGACAAATCCCCTTTCTAACAAGTTTTTTTTGGCAATATCCTTTTTTAACAAGTTCAGTGACTAATAAATTGTATATTTTTTTAATATTAAATTTGTAATTTTTTTGAAGGACGAATATTAAATACTATTAAATATGTAAAATAATTAATAAGATGCAATATATTTCAAAATTTTAACCCGCTTGGAAGGTCTAATTAAATCCTCCATTAATTGTGTATCAAATAGTTGTCTTAGGTAAAATGTCGCTTAATATCTCCACCCCATAGGCCCATACACATATCTCTCGCATGAGAGTAAAATGACTATATATATATATATATATATATATATATATATATAATGTATAAGATGTTTTATTTGGGATGTACTAATTATAACATGATCACTAATTTTTATTTGATTAATATTGATCGATAACTTAAGAAAACTTAAACGTGTTAGGTATCTCCGGATGATACATTGATTACACCAGAGCAATGTAAGGTGTTATGGGAATATTTCCATGCAGAGCTTCTCAATCAGACTCAAGGATTTACTTCAGGACTGGTAAGAAGCTATATTTATTTACTTATCTTCGTAACAACAACAATAAATATTAATGTTATAGCCCTTTAATTAATTAGCTCCATATATATGTTTCTTTTCTTTAGGCGGCTACCGGTCAAGTGTATGCTTCTCTAGCTGGAGCCGGAGCGACTCTTGCTGGAGCCGGAGTGTCTCTTATGGGAGGAGGAGGGAATAATACTGCTGGAGGTGGATCGAATTTCACTTTTAATTGTTGAAAATCGGGATTATTTTCCACGTATTTATTTCTGAAGCAAAGTTTGTAATATTTCGACTTTGTTGTCTTTGGGTTGGACTCAGTTTTGATCCCCTGTCCTTCAATCTTTCTTCCTTCAATCGAATTAATTCTTTTTGCCTTCCCAAAAAATTGTACTCAGCCTGGTGTAGTTGGAAATAAATGAATCATAGGTACTGTTATATATTCTCTTTTCTTAAATTAAGACAAATTAAATTTGAGATTGAAACTCTTAGGTGATATTTTTTTGGTCAAGCAACTGCATGCAAGCTAATAATAAGTTAGGCCATATGAGATATATATATACTTTTTGGACATTGATAAATTAATCTGAAATTTCAATAATTTCAATGTCCTCATTATGCTTAGGGTTTAGTAATTTTCATATGTAAATTCTTGGTTTACAAATGATGTACAAAGAAAATAACTAGTATTTATTTTTTGGTTATATGCATGTACATACCATAGTAGTTAGTCATATATAGGGTTTTGGGGGTTGACTTTGTTTATAGCACAGCAATTGTGTCTTCAACCAAAGAAAATGGTTAATTGCTCATAAAGGAATCAATGTTTAGTGAAAATGCTTAATTTAGGGTCCATTGTTTAAAAAGACTCAAATAAGAGTCCAAAGTTTGCAAGATGATTTGATTAAGGGTCTGCTTTCAATTTGACAAGCTTAACTAAGAGCTCATATATAATATGGATCGTGCCAGCACGATCCATAATGGGTTGGTCCGTGCTGGACTTCGTGCCGCCCGCCCATTTTGCCATCTCTATATCAGGACCTGCCTAACATTGATGAGAGGTTCTTAATTGAGCCAATTTTATAATATTGGATCCTGATTCGAGCTTTTTTGAACGATAAGTTCTAAATTTAGTATTTTCATAAACATTAGATCCTTATCTGAACATTTAATCAAAGAAAATTCAAGTTGCAACATTTAATCAAAGAAAATTCAAGTTGCATTTCCAGAGGAAAATTTAAGCCACCAAAGACTTATAATAAGGAGTCATCCTAAATGTCATGTCATGTCTGTTCAGGCTCTCTAAACACGCTAAATTAAAGCCCTCCCAGTCCCAGGGCCATAGGAAATGGAGGAGAAATTGTTCCCGGTTAATGGAGACGGTCACCTAAACTATAAAGTGAGGGATACAAAAGATAATCAAAATGGTTGGTCAATTTTTATTTTCATCCTTATGATTCAATTATTAATCTATTCAGTTGATCAGAGCTTTAAAAATACGAAGTAGAAATATGTGTGTGTGTTTTTTCTCCTTAAGATAATATAAGATTCTAGTTTTCTAAGAAGAGTAGATTTTTTTTTTTTTTACAACAAGAAGAAGAGTAGATTAATTTCAAAGATGCTTGACTAAGAAAACAGAAGTCTAGCTTAGTCGAACAATGATGTTTATCATCATTTTTTCGTAGGCAAGGCAACCTTGATTTGGTCAAATATGATGTACTGAGAATAATGTCAACATCTATGGAAAATATGGACACATATTCTTTAAATCTTCTCTTCACGCGTTACATGCTCCGATAATGTTTTCAAATTTCAATAATTATATAATAAAACTAAAATAGAATCCGGTCGTTGTCCGGGGATGAAAAACAATTCGAAAAATTATTGTTGGAAAATTTTCTACGATTTTTACAAAGTTTAGGATAAATTTTTGGGGTTATGAAAAATCATTATTGAGAAATAATTAATAGTAATTGATTGGTTGTTGAATTTTGTTTTTTACTGTTACAATCCTGTTTTGCAGCAGATGTCCGAGTTTGTTTCCTTGTCAGCATTGTGATTTTTGACGCCGTTCTTCAATAAAATTCTTATCCTATTGCCGTTCAAAAAAAGTAATTCATTGGTTTTATAATTAATGATTCTATCACACGTAAATCACAATTGCTTTAATTTTCACATTATTTATGTAAAGTAATTATTGAAAATTAATTTATAATTGACTATTGATTATACATTTTTTTTTGGTAAAAACTACTGATTATACTTAATAATCATTGAATCAATGTTGCTTATATTTATTGAAATTGTAAGTCTTGAACTATGATTAAATAAATCAATCATTTTTCATTTTTCGAATTAATGTATCACATTTTCTTATATTTTTTTTTTGAAAATATCACATGTTCTTGTAGTTAGATATAATGTTACTTTATTGTATATTAAATATTGTACACCTTATATATACTATATATTATTTTTAGTGACTATGGAAATTACTTAAAGGCCAAATTGAGGATTAATGTGGTGTCTCCTTTTGGCTTTTTTTTGGTCTTTTCACACTTTTCGGATGACTAAAAAGCCCCTCCATGAATTTCTTCCTTTTCTTTTCCTGATGCCTTTTTTCGTAATTTACTTCCTCTATTGTATAAAAACGATTTTTTCCCTCTTTGCTTTTCCCTTCCACGTTTCTTAATCCTCTCCGATTTCTCTCCTCAGGTATTTTTCTCCGTCGCTTCATTTTTTGGTTTTCCATTTTTACGTTATTCATCTATTTACACTTTTTGAGATTTAGTTGTTTGTTTTGACTCTGTAATCAGGAACAGGCTGTAATGGATGACCATTATATGTTGTGTGTTGAGGATTTTATCAATCGTGAATCAGTTCGGCTTGCTTCTCTGCATAAGAAGCAGGGCCATACAAGGCTTGAATTACAGAACTCTGTGAGTGAACTAGATTGTTGTTTCTTGCGCCAATCCTTTTTATTATTTACCTATATATAAGTTTGACTGTGTATATATCATTTTTTTCCTGATATGATTTATATTTCCTTTTATGTTTCTAGATCCTGTTGGAAAAGTTGCTTAATATTTTGAATCAACTACGTGAGCTGCGTGAAGATGTCCAGATTTTGTCATCTCATTTGGCTATTTATTCTGAGCGCCACCCACTCAATCACATTAATTCCTTGGATTGATGGACCAACTGAAATAGGAAGATGAAGATTGGAGTGATTAGCTGAAATTTGTAGTTGTACCATTGCAGTTATGCATGATCTTATGATATAATTTTCTCATGTATTCCTGATATAAAAGTTCTGAGTATCACTTTTATATAGAGTTGTTTTGATTTTTTTTTCTTTCCATCATTCTTCCTGTATTTCGCTTCCTTTTGTTTTTTGAAAGATAACTGAACTTATCACCGACAAGAAAAATTAAGAGTCCCTTGCAGAATTTTCTATAACGATGAAAGATTATAGTTCAAGATGGGAGAGTTTTAGTTTTGATTATCCCCTTTAAGGTCTAAAAGCCATCACTTTGTCGATAATGAAAAAGTTTTTTTTTGGCGGCGGTAAAAGGAGATTAATATAATGAATTTATAATATAATGACCTTAATACCAATCAAATGGAATAGGTTAATTGGGGATTTAAGTACGATTTATGTAAAGATATTAGATGGCAGCTTTTTAACTTAAGAATACCTCTCAAGAGTCAGTTTTTAAACTTTTTCGCCTCATGATTCTAACTTTAAACTCCTTTAAATATATTTATCAAAACGCAGAAGCTAAGAAGTTGTCAAGAAAGTTAAGCAATAATAAGCTGTGAAGAAAAAATTTATTATTCCAACAAAAAACAGAAACATTAAGACTAAACAAACTTACCCAGCTATGATTGAAAGGCTTTTAGATTCTAAAACTTAAAAATTCTTCAAAAAAAAAATTACCGTTATGAATTTATAATAACGACTTTAATACCAATCAGATGGAACAGGTTAATTGGAGATTTAAGTACGATTTATGTAAAGATATAGGATGTCAACTTTTTAACTTTCAGAATCTAAAACTGAAAAAATTCTTCAAATTCCAATGTTTAGTGGACATTAATTTCACCTTTATGTAAAGATATCAGATGACAGCTTTTTAACTAAGATACCTCTCAAGAGTCAGTTTTTAAACTTTTCGCCTTCATGATTCTAACTTTAAACTCCTTTAAATATATTATCAAAACGCAGAAGCTAAGAAGTTGTCAAGAAAGTTAAGCAATAATAAGCTGTGAAGAAAAATTTATTATTCCAACAAAAAACAGAAACATTAAGACTAAACAAACTTACCCAGCTATGATTGAAAGGCTTTTAGATTCTAAAACTTAAAAAATTCTTCAAAAAAAAAATTAACCGTTATGAATTTATAATAACGACTTTAATACCAATCAAATGGAACAGGTTAATTGGAGTATTTAAGTACGATTTATGTAAAGATATAGGATGTCAACTTTTAACTTTTCTAGAATCTAAAACTGAAAAAATTCTTCAAATTCCAATGTTTAGTGGGTATTAATTTCACCTTTATTTATAATAATTCTAATTAGGTTATAACAGTCCAAAATGATGTAATAATTATGTTGTTATTACACCAAAGGCCATGTCGAATTAGTATATATATGAAGATTCAACAAATACAGTACTTACAACAAAGAGAAAAGAGATTGCAAGAAAACAACTATGTAAGACTAACTCCAATTATTGTCCAAAAAATGTTTTCTACAGCCATTTCTATTATGCATGTAAAAACCTATATATTTTTGAATCATTTCGTCAATGTTCATTACTTCCTACATTTGTGCGTGACTAATTTTTCATAGATATGTTTTTAACCTTTGAAAAAACAATTGAGATTAGCCCCTTATTCACTATAAAAGCCAAATTCCTATCTTTCAATTTCTCCAAATTACATTTATTTGCAATTGTACGAGTTCTACTATAACTTTGTTACACCGATGCTAATTATATAGATTGGTTTTGTAGCTTAAAGGTAACCGAAATATGGCACGTATTATCGACTTCGATTTCAAAAAAGCACTATACACATTGTGCGAGTCTCTAAACTTCACTCCACCGATTTATGTGGTAAAACAAAATATATGGAACGATTATCAGCAAAGGTTGAGTTTACAGAAGAAACAAAAGAAGGGAGACAATATACTTCCTATGGACATTCAGCAACAAACGAAGAGTTTGCAGAACAAAATGCTGCAAAGAATGCAATTCTAGAATTGCAACAATCTCATGGAGTCCAAATAGAAGATTTCAACTCCGACAAAGTTGATATCCTACAAGCTCAAATTG